>SNVD02001250.1:0-14347 GCA_013180625.2 Boswellia sacra | reverse complement strand
CCAAGAATCCATGATTCAAATGATCTGGAAGTGACTTAAGCTCCACGGTATTGGCCTTCATCACAGAATGAAAAAGTTTCTCATTAGATAAAGACAATTCAAAATACGAAACATCATACCTGCTTATGGTTATGGCTATAGTCTCATCTAAGCTTGCCAGAGCTTCCTTCACTTTTTTAGACACTTGTATCAAAATTCTTGATTCCTTAGAATTTTCTGTCCCTATGTGCTCACTAATAGCTACATCCAATCCATTTTTGCAAGTTAACTCAAAACATTGTTGTGGCAGAGAATTAGGAACGTCAACTACAAAAACAGAATATAAGTCACTAGGGCACCTCATTGCCTCAAAAATATTGAAACATATCACCTTGCCATCAAACTCTATGATGAGAGTGCCATCATGAACATCAATCTTGGTTCTAACAGTTTTTGAGAATGGTCTCGCTAAAAGAATCGGAATTGGATTAGGAGATGTCTCATCCTCTACTTCAAGGACATAGAAGTTTGCTGGGAAAACCAATTGATTCACCTGCACGAGCACATCTTCCACAACACTTTTGGTAAGTTGAATGGTAATATCAGTTTCCGCAAAAGGTCCAAGATTTAAAGAAGCATAAATAGAATATGGCATGACCATTAATAGATGCTTCTAAATCTAACATAGCTCTTTCAAACTTGGGTTTACCAATTGTGCATGAATTGGTGATCGTACCTGGATTGTTGCATTTCGGAGGAATTCTTGTAGTACAGCTGAAACATTTCCCCACACTTACTTTCTCATTCCCTTTAACTTTTCTTGATGGTGCATAACTCCTTGAGACATTTTGTATAACCAAGATACTTGCTCGGTAGCATCCCAGAAGTGGGTATATTTACCCGATTTGGTGAGAAGTTTCCAGGATTTCTTGTCTTGTTCCTCCTTCTGCAATTTGTCAATCTGTAGGAAAAGGTGTGGAGGAGTAAACATATGAAGGAAGAGCGTTAAGGATTGACCTTAGAATATGATGTGTTGTTCATGTTGGAAGTGGTGTCATCTCCTTCATCAGTTTGTGATTTCTTTGTCAGGTTTTGGATACTTGCCCCAGTTTCCATTTGCTCTCCATTTCGAATTTGCTCTCCACTTCGCAAAGTTATTGCACAAGCATTCTCTCTTGGATTGATCACCGTTTGAGAAGATAATTTTTCTGAGCATTGGTCCTCGAATTTGCTCATGCTAGTAGCCAATTGTCCCATTTGATTTGCGAGATTTTGGATACTTGCCCCAGTTTCCTGCTGGAATTGCATTGTATTAGTGGCCAGTGCATTAACAATGTCCTGGAGAGACATACCTGAGTTTTGTAAAGCTGGTTGCGGTGCTGGATGTGGCATTGGTGGTGGTTGCATTTGAAATGGTTGCTGCACTCTAGGTTGATTGAAACCTTGTGGCCAATTTGGTATGGCATTTGGGGTGATTGGTTGATGATTCCAGTAACTGAAATTATGTTGATCTTCCCATCCAGCATTGTAAGTGTTAGAGAAAGGATCATACCATTGCCTCGTTTGTCCTGGAAATCCACCCATGGCTTTGGCTTGTTCCATATTTTCTTCTTGTAAAGTTGGATACATGTCGATTGGATGCTCCATCGTAGAATATATCCCACATTCATAAGATTTTTGCATATCTCCTACAGCCATGTTTTTCACAAGTGAGGTTAGCTCAGAAAGTTGTTGTTCAATGTTCGGAGTGCTTACCTCATTTACTCTCCATGGTACTTGTGGCTCAAATCCCCTACTGAATTGATAGAAGTTTACTGCCATGTTGTCTAAACACAAACAATCAGAAAAGAAAAACAAAGAAAATATGAATCAACAATGAAAACAAAATAACAAATCGATTAGAAAATCAATCCCCGGCAACGGCGCCAAAACTTGATGCGTTCGAAACTAGCAAGTATACTAGTCGCACAAGTAATAAGGTGATAAGTAGATATCGTTCCCACGAGGATTGATTCTAATTGAATTTGTTATTTTCCAGCAATAATAAACTAAACAGGGGGGGTTTTGTTGATTGATTAACTAAACTTAATACAAAAGCAAATGAAGAATAACACAAAGCAAAGTTAAATGGAGTGAAAAATCAATGAGAGACACTTGGTTAAGAGTTCATTCTCTGCCACAAGATATGAATTTGTGAATTAACATAGAATTGTCATCCAATTACAGCATTGAAGTTATCAACCGTATATAACAACAAGCTCTGTTATCCCAATCTTTCCTTACTTTGTTGTTAAATAAAACAGGCTCTTTATTTAATCTGTATCCATTAAACAACCTAGAACAAGCTCTCTAAATTTAATTCAATGGATGCATTACAATAAGAAAGATAGGTTGATCTAAGCAATAAACACACAAGCTCGGATTATTTAACTTAGCTTGTATTCTCCAATTGCAATCTCTGATCACAATTTTGCTACTAAGGATTAGAAATTCAAGACAATTACGGATCAAGATTTCTAGTCTAGCAATAGACAATTTCCAGATTATATTCAGTTGGCCACCCAAATACAATCCAGCAAGCAATCATAAGAATTAAACATGTGAAAATACAAGCAACTTCAATTAGAGAATTGGATAACAATTCCTTGCACAATCAACTTACAAAAACTATATCAGGGGCTTTGAAATCACCCTCAACCAATTCAGATTCAGTTACACATGTTTAAGAACGTGGTAAATACACTTCAACATGGAGACATTCCAGAAAATGAAAGGGAAGGGAAAAACTTAGCAAATTTGATGTAATTCTCCTTGGATTGTAGTTCTTCCTCTTTCCAAGCTTCCTTTCTCCTTCAAGAACTCCAAGAGATGAAAGAATTCCAGAGCTGCAGCCTCTCCCACGTTCTCCCCTCTTCAAGTTATAAAAATAAAACCCTAAAATGTGTTTAAATACTCTGCTACAGTGACTTGCTACAGTGCCCCGTATTTTACATGCTACAGTACTTATGGAATTATATTTCTATACATCTCACACTGTTTTGATTACAACTTTTGGTACACTGAATGGATTTATAAACCGTAAATTTCTCCAGAAAATAGACTTCGAGAGCTTTCCAACGGTATATAATATGTCATCGGGTTCATTGTATATCAATACAATTAAATCCGAGAAGATGGTTGACTAACAGAGGTGAAAATGAAGGGTTTTACTCCATTTTTGTGCAAGTTGCTCCAAACTCCTACAAACATCAAAACCACACAAAAACATAAAAATACCAAGGAATATAGCAAAGAAACATGGACGAATTGATATAAAAGTAATACATAAATAGACACCTATCAAGGACGAACAAATACTAGTGAAGAAGATCAAGGAAAAAATCAAGCCAAAATACAACAAAGTCCTCACGGCTGCAATCAAACAGAAAATTGACAAGATTACTTCACAAAGGAAGCTTCAGTTAGAAAGTCCTGTGAAACTCTCGGACTTCAACTCATATGGTGTCAGTGAGATGATTGAGTCCAATTACTGGACTCGAACGGTATCAAACTTTCTTCCTCCTATTAAAACTCTGATTCAGGAATTCTATGCTAATATTTCAAGCACCATTGATGATCCTAAGAGTGTTCATTACCATAAGGTCTACCGTCGGGGGAAGTTTGTGAAATTCTCTCCCAATGTCATAAATTCTTTTATGGACATTCCAATAAGGATCATGTATTCTCTAGATGAAGAATATAACATGGCCAAAATAGTCAAGGAAGTCACTGGTCGAGCAGATATCGAATGGAAACCAAGAGATGGTCTTGACCAGAAATATCTTAGGAAGAAATATCGAGTGTTACACAAAATAGCCCAATTTAATTGGTTTCCTTCTTCCCATCAAAATCAGGTTCGGGAAGATAGAATGAAACTCCTCTTTTGTTTAGGAACTAATAAGCCAGTAAATTTTGGACTGTTAGCATATAGAACAATTGTTCAAATTGGTTCCTATCACTCGGATTACTACCTGCTTGTGTTCCCCTGTTTAATACAAGGCCTACTTGCTTAGAACAACATTCCTGTGAGCTCTAGTGAACAAACTAAAGTTCTGTCTAAGTTCATTACCAAAGGATTCCTTCAATGATTGCATGATCAAATTGATCTGCCTGCACCTAAACCTAAACCCACAAGAGTCAGGAAAAATTAATTGAAATTTGTTGAAGAAAAACTTGAATTGATCAATTTTGCTTTAACAGATATTCTGCAGGATTTAAAAGATATCAAACATAAGCAATCTGTGTTGGAAGCTCAGTTTCTCGGACAGCCTCAGTCCACAGCACCGGACTCTATGGCACCTGAACCTGAACCTATGATTCCAGAAACACTAGCTGCTGATATACCAGAAGCCACTGAACCACAACCTGAGGAAACAGCTCCAAGTCCATCAAGTCCTACTGTATAGCCTGCTGTTAAGATAGACAGAACAGCAGCACAGAAGCCAAAAGAAAAATCAAACAAGGCTTCTGTCAAGGGATATAACAGAAAGGGAAAAAAGAAAATAAAAGTGGTGAAGAAATCATTTGATCAGAAGAAGCAGAAACCAGACCAATCAGCTCCCACTTTGTAAGATGAATCTAATTCAGATGTACCAATAAAAACAGATTCTGGAATGAAACAATCCTCACTACTTGCTGAGAAAGAATCCCAGATATTCCTAAACCTGCAGCATGATGCGTTCGAAACTAGCAAGTATACTAGTCGCACAAGTAATAAAGTGATAAGTAAGATATCTATCCCACGAGGATTGATTCTAATTGAATTTGTTATTTCCAGCAACAATTAACTAAATGTGGGGTTTTGTTGTTTGATTAACTAGATGAAAAACTGAATACGACGGTAATTAATGAATAACACAATGTAAACTTAATTGAAATAGGAATTAATCAATGATAAAAATCTGGTTAAGGGATCATTATCCACCACAAGATATGGATTTGCGAATTAATTGTCGAATTATCATCCAATTACACCATTGAAATTATCAACCATAGATAACAATAAGCTCTGTTATCCCAATCTTTCCTTACTTTGTTGTTAAATAAAACAGGCTCTTTATTTAATCTCTATCCATTAAACAACCTAGAACAAGCTCTCTATATTTAATTCAATGGATCCATTACGATAAGAAAGATAGGTTGATCTAAGCAATAAACACACAAGTTCGGATTATTTAACTTAGGTTGTATTCTCCAATTGCAATCTGTGATCACAATTTTGCTACTAAGGATTAGAAATTCAAGACAATTACGGATCAAGATTTCTAATCTAGCAATAGACAACAACCAGATTATATTCAGTTGGCCAGCCCAAATACAATCAGCAAGCAATCATAAGCATTAGATATGGAAAAATGCAAGCAACTTCAATTAGAGGATTGGATAATAATTTCTTGCACAATCAACTCACAAACACCATATCAAGGGCTTTGAAATCACCCTCAACCAATTCAGATTTAGTTACTGATGCGTTCGAAACCAGCAAGTATACTAGTCGCATAAGTAATAAAGTAATAAGTAGATATCGTTCCCACGAGGATTGATTCTAATTGAATTTGTTATTTTCCAGCAATAATAAACTAAACAGGGGGGGTTTTGTTGATTGATTCACTAAACTTAATACGAAAGCAAATGAAGAATAACACAAAGCAAAGTTAAATGGAGTGAAAAATCAATGAGAGACACTTGGTTACGAGTTCATTCTCTGCCACAAGATATGAATTTGTGAATTAACATAGAATTGTAATCCAATTACAGCATTGAAGTTATCAACCGTAGATAACAACAAGCTCTGTCATCCCAATCTTTCCTTACTTTGTTGTTAAATAAAACAAGCTCTTTATTTAATCTCTCTCCATTAAACAACCTAGAACAAGCTCTCTAAGTTTAATTCAATAGAAGCATTACGATGATAAAGATAGGTTGATCTAAGCAATAATCACACAAGTTCGGATTATTTAACCTAGGTTGTATTTTCCAATTGCAATCTCTGATCACAATTTTGCTACTAATGATTGGAAATTCATGACAATTACTGATCAAGATTTCTAATCTAGCAATAGACAACAACAGATTATATTCAGTTGGCCATTCCAAATACAATCAGTAAGCAATCATAAGCATTAGATATGGGAAAATACAAGCAACTTCAATTAGAGAATTGTATAACAATTTCTTACACAATCAACTCACAAAATCCATATCAAGGGCTTTGAAATCACCCTCAACCAATTCAGATTTAGTTACACATATTAAATCAGAATAACAAATACAATACAGAGAAATTCCAGAATTGAAAAGGAAAGAAAGAACTTAGCAAATTCTTTGAAATCTTCTTTGTAGATGAATCTTCTTGGAATTGTAGTTCCTCCTCTTTCAAAATCTTCTTTCTCCTTCAAGAACTCCAAGGGATGAGAGAAATCCAGAAATGCAGCCTCCTCCCACGTTCTCCCCTCTTCAAGTTATCAAAATAAAACCCTAAAATGTGTTTTAATACTCTGCTACAGTGCCCCGTATTATACATGCTACAGTGCTTGTGGAATTATATTTCTATACATCTCACACTGTTTTGATTACAACTTTTGGTACACTGAATGGATTATAAACCGTAAATTTCTCCAGAAAATAGACTTCGAGAGCTTTCCAACGGTATATAACATGTCATCGGGTTCATTGTATATCAATACAATTAAATCCGAGAAGATCACTGACTAGCAGAGGTGAAAATGAAGGGTTTTACTCCATTTTTGTGCAAGTTGCTCCAAAACCCTACAAACATCAAAACCACACAAAAACATAAAAATACCAAGGAATATAGCAAAGAAACATGGACGAATTGATATGAAAATGATATATAATTAGATGCCTGTCAGTTACACATATTCAGACACAATACAAATACAATACAGTACATAGCAATTCCAGAAAATGAAAGGGAAATGAAAAACTTAGCAAATCTGATGAAATCTCTTAGGATTTGTGGTTCTTCCTCTTTCCAAGCCTTTAATCCTGTCTCTTATACACATCTAGATGTGTATAAGAGACAGTTCCAGAGCTGCAGCCTCCACCACGTTCTCCCCTCTTCAAGTTCTCCAAATAAAACCCTAAAATGTGTTTAAATACTCTGCTACAGTAACCTGCTACAGTGTCCCGTATTATACATGCTACAGTGATTTGTGGAATTACATTTCTACACTTCTCACACTGTTTTGATTATAACTTTCGTTACACTGAATGGATTTATGAACCGTAAATTTCTCTAGAAAATAGACTTCGAGAGCTTTCCAACGGTATATAACATGTTGTCCGGTTTATCGTATATCAATACAATTAAATCCGAGAAGATGGTTGACTAGCAGAGGTGAAAATGAAGGGTTTTACTTCACTTTGGTGCAAGTTTCTCCAAAACTCCTACAAACATCAAACCACACAAAAACATAAAAATACCAAGGATTATAGCAAAGAAACATAGATGAATTGATATGAAAATGATACATAAATAGACACCTATCACAGCAGCTGAAGAAGAACCTCATCCACCATCACCCCTTTTTCCAACACCTAAGTCACCAGTTACATCTTCCCAACCGCCTACTCAAACCACTGAAACAAGTGCAGAAAGAATAGAAAGGGAGATATGCAGAGTCGTTGCTGAAGTTACTGCCACTTCCTCAGATACAACTGAAGTTCCTTCTACACCAACAGCACCAGTTGCAGCTCCAATAGAACAAGATCCATTTGATTAGCCAACCTCTACCCCTAAGCGCCAGTTTAAACATGTGGCTCGCAAATCTGTCAAATGCCCTGGCAGCTCTACCTCACCAACTGTCAAAATGTCTGCCAGACTCGGTTAGATTTTGGCCACTTGTGCTTAAATCAAGGGGGAGAAGATCAAAGGGAAGAATTTAACTTGGCTGGCTTTCTATTAGCTCTGAACTACTTATTTTTATTCTGTTTGTTCTGAACTACTTTCATTTGCTGTCATTTTTTTATCTTATTCTCTCTGCTTACTAATATTGTTTCTGTGTTACTTGTTTCTCAAAAGGAATAAGTAAGAAGTGAGGGGGAGAATGGCTTATCTTTTATATGTTGTGTGCACTTGAATGGTTTTCTGAATTGTGATAATCTACATTAGTAAATTAACTGAATGTTGTAGATGATTTTGCGCGCAGCTGTGTTTAATATATATTTTTTCATTTATCCTGTAGACTTTGAGTATACTAGTGAAACTTCACTTAGTACTCTGTTCAGTCATATATCTTGTGATAGTGTGCTGTTATATGAGTCACAACAGTTTTCCTTATTTCTTTGCATGAGATATTTGTTGGTCTTATGATTCATGATACCTTTCAGTGATACGTAACTGATCATGTGTTGTTCTTAGAAACAGTTAAAGTGCTTTCATCACAAGTTGCCAAAAAGGGGGAGATTGTTGATGTTAATGTAAAACATGTGACATGCACATGTTCAAATTTTGGTGAACTTGTGATAAAAGTAAGAAAAGTATTTTTGATTCCTATTTTACTGTTTCTAGATAATTATTATAGGAAGTATTTTGATTCACAATAAATATCTCTCTTGATCAGGATAATATTTCTTTTATCCTAATCAAAATAGGAAGATAGTTAATGTATCATTTTTACTTTAGGAGATTAACTATAAAACATTTCCTATTTTGTTTTATCCTATTCCTAATGTGATCTTGATTGAGATCCTTTCAGGACTTTTAGGAGGATTGTATCAAGACCTCTCAATATATATTGATGTATGAAAAAGTCGGTAGCAAGTATTGAAAAGCGAGAGTCTTTTGCGCAAGAGAGGTTCTTGATTATTGATCACGACATTCCATGACTTCGTAAGAGACAAGCTTTGACGCAAAGGAATGTCTTTATATCTTTGATTCATTGAGTCTTTGTTTTCATGTATGAGAGTTAAAATCGTACATGAGTTGTTGATCAAGTCTGAATGAGTTAGTAGACACTTAGGGAAACTTGAGGGTTGAGTGTTTATGTAATTCTGTACCAGACATCGGGTGTTATGTATAACTTAACAGTGTTCTGTTAAGTTATCTGTGACAGAGAGTGAGCAGTGTCACTAGTGTTTAGGATGTTTGTGAAGATTTTGTTTGTCAAAGATTAGGTCTGTGTGTGAGAGTGAGTCAGCACTGTAAAAGGTCCTAAACATTGTACAAACAAGAACATAGTGAATTGCAGCTCTATAGTTGTCCGCGGACGTAGGTTTTTATAATCGAACCACGTAAAAATCCTCCTGTGTTAATTTACATTACAGTTGACTGTGTTGTTATTTGTAACTGCATACCTCCAGAACTTTCAATAATAAATATAATTATATAAACTCATCGCACATGCATGGCATCAATTAATTTTTAATATCATTTACTTTAGAGAATTTAAAATAAATGAATAATTAATTAAGCTTATCCATGAAGCTGATTTGAGAGGCTACTTCTCATTATGAATAATTAGATTTTTTTTTAATCTTCTCCTATTAGAAGAATTCTATCTTGCCACCTTTATAGATTATTATATTATGACATTAATCCAATATTCTCAAAACGATAGTTGGGTTATCCGAATATTCGACCAAGAAAATATAGAAATACTGCTAACAAATATATTGTTTTATATTGTGTTTGTGATTAAAATCGAATGTTACTTGGCATGTTAAAATAACATTATAATTTACTACTTCATCAAATCATTTATGTGATAGTTGATGATGATGATGATAATAATAATAATAATAATAATCATGATTGATTATTTTGGCTCAACTCACTAATTAATTACACACAGGAAAAACACAACATTTTCCTACGTTGATAATTAATTAATTAATTTTTGTTTGTTTAATACCTCAACTGATTATAGTGGGATCTCTATCACAAGTGGAGCCACTTCACCAACTTCACCCTATCTACTCATGCTTAAAACCTATCAATTTGATTAATAAGAGCAATCAATAGGAATTTAAACAATGAAGATGGCCATTGGTGTCAAATTCAATTTTCTAGCGATGCAAGCATACACCTTTGTAAAAAGCCATTGACTAGTCTACCCATTATTGCATTATATAAGCATCATTCACCTTTCAAGGAACTTAACTTTATAACATGTTACATGGCATAGAGGTATTCTATCCTCAATAATTGATTCATATTCAAAAGGGTAATAATATAATGTTGATGATTAACAAAACACAACCATTATGTGTCGCTCCTTTAAATAAAATTTCTAGACAAATGGTTATACCTAAAATATCAACTAGAATACATGTGAGGCAATAAATATAATTAATGTGAAGCATTACCATCATAATCTTATTAACAGTTAAATCAACAATAGATATTTGTTTGGACAGGATAACATTATTATAATAATGAAAATTACAAGAGAAAGAAGCATTACTAGGGGCGGGTACGGGGCGGCCGGTATCCAGCCCCGCCCCGTTGACCCTTTTTTTTGCCCCGCCCCGCCCCTTTGCCCCTTTGCGGGGCGGGGCGGGGCGGGGCAAAAAAAATTTTAGTAGATCCAGACCAGCCCCGCCCAGCCCCGCCACTGTTTATATTTTTACAATCACACCCCTATAATTTTTATATTTTTCAACTTCATCCCTTGTAATATTTATATCTTTGCAAATAACGCCCTTATCAATTTCTAATCATACCATTTATAACTATGATCATTTTTCAACAATCATAAAAATAATAAATCTTCAAACTAAAATCAAAATATTTGTATATTATCATTTGATTTTATTAGTAATAATGTTACATATTCCATTAGAAATAATGTTAAAAGTTTATTATTGCTTGTAAACTAGTTAATTGATAATTTTTAAATAGTTGATATAATACAATTAAATAATTTTTTAATGACATGTTCATTTAATTTCAATTTAATAATAGTAATAATATGATTGGTATATACCAAATAATTAATATTATAAATATTTATGAAATACTAATAATTTAATTAACTAATTTAAATTACGATAAATCATATATTTAAAGTTATAAGATTATTTTATCATATTTCTATTTACATATTTAGAAAATAATATATTGATTATATTAAACATATATATTTTTAAAATAATATTTTTAATATTACAATAATTTAAATAGTACTTAGTAATCTATATCAAGATTGTATATGTTACACAAATTTAATTACTATAAAATATAAATATTTACTTACCATTTGATTTTATTAGTAATAATGTTACATGCTTTATTAGAAATAATGTTAAAAATATATTATTCTTGTAAACTAGTTAATTAACACTTTTTCAATAGTATGTTAATTTAATTTCAATCTAATAATAGTAATAATATAATTTGTATATACTAATTAATTAACATTATATGTATTTATGAAACATTAATAATTAAAGTAATTAATTTATTTAAGAATTTACGATAAATCATATATTTAAGATTATAAGATTATTTTTATCCTTTTTTTATTTACATATTTGGGAAATAATATATTGATTATATTAAAGATATATATTTTTAAAATAATCATGTTAATATTGCAATAATTTAATTAATACTTAGTAATCTATATCAAGATTGTATATATATTATAAAATTTAATTATTATAAAATATAAATATTTAATTATCATTAATTGTCATTTAATTATATTAGTAATAATGTTACATACTTTATTAGAAATAATGTTAAAAGTGTATTATTGCTTATAAATTATTTAATTGACAATTTTTTAAAAAGTTGATAATACAATTAAATAAATTTTTAGTAACATATTGATTTAATTTCAATCTAATAATCGCAATAATATTATTGGCATATACCAAATAATTAACATTATATATTTATGAAACATTAATAATTTAATTAATTTAAATTACAATAAATCATATATTTAAGGTTTTAAGATTTTTTTATCATATTTCTATTTACATATTTAAAAAATAATATACTGATTATATTATAGATATATATTTTAAAAATAATCTTGTTAATATTGTAATAATTTAATTAGTACTTAATAATCTATATCAAGATTATATATATTATACAAATTCAATTATTATAAAATACAAATATTTTATTTTTTCATTATAATATGAAGAAATTGATGTTAATATACTAAAAGATATTAATTATTAATTAAAATGTCATTTTTATTAAAGTATTTGCATTAATTGTAAAATTATTAAGAATTTATATATATGAAAAGTTTAACAAATATAACCTAAAAAATTACATAAGTCCTAAACTTTAAAAATTTTATAAATATACCCCTAATCTTGCGGGGCGGGGCGGGTCTACGGGTCCAAATGGCTAGACCCAACCCCGGACCCGCCCCGGCCGGGGCAGAAATTTTCTGCCCCAGACCCGCCCCTATGAATGCTTCGGGGCGGGTCAAGACCCGTCCCGTTGGACCGGGTCCGCGGTGAGTCCGGGGCAAATGCCCAACCCGCATTACCTTTCTCAAGAATTTTGCCACTCTTCGAGGAGAAAATGATCCCGATTTTGAGAAATTGTTACTAGGACTCCTACAAATCAGGCTTCGTAAGCATTTATAATCCATATTTTATCTCTATTTTGTCAAATAATTAACACAAAAGAAACTGGAAAAAGAATGGTGAAAATTGATAAGCATTAAACATAATAAACAATAAGACTGTGATGATAATAAGACTATGATAACAATAAAAGGCCACCTCTCCTACAAAAACTTCGTTCATTTCTAGAGAAAGAATGTGAGAGGTAGAAGTTCTTTTTAATATAGGAAGTTAAAATATTTTAACAATGACAAGTAGTATAAGAAAATTAAAATAAGATTGGCATGGAAAAATTTAGATATAATTATCCATTGTAAGCAAGAACTAAGAAGAGAAAAATTACCAGCTGTTGTTTTTCTGTTGTTGTTCCCTATAACTCTTTACTGTATCCTGCAGTTAGAAAGGGAACCTTTTCTAAAATAGATGTGGTTTATTAGTCAATGTTAATAGAGATCTGAGCACATCGTGACTGATCTTGTAAGCAAGGGAGTTCTTTCTTTAAATAGCTTTGCGATTTCTTGTCCTTCAAACAGCTTTGCAAGTTCTTTGCCACGTAATCAAGTCGTCTTTGACCTGCTTTCAATAAACATAAGATTGACTGAACTAAAAGCTAACATAAGAAGAGTGAGGTAGTGAACAATTGAAAAATGATTCATTGTCAATATAAAGCTAATTTGATACAATTAACATATACAAATACAAGTTACCAGTATCAATTTCAGAATGCTAGGAGCAGAAAAGATTTGTAAAAAATTGATATCAGCCACAGTTTTTTAATTAAAAAATACTACCAACATTATGGATTATAATAACAAAATAAAAATGTCTCAGATAATGAAAGCCACATACAAGAAAAATTAAGTAGAAATAAACATATCATTCAAATTATAAATGTCTCATGACATTCAATTACCATTTTCTGGGCACCAGACTTTTTAAAGGGGACAATTTAGATTTTATTAAAACTAACAACACAAAAATTATATATAGGTAATTGCACAGATGTGCAGTAAACATGAGATGACAAATGATGACAATTTATGATAACAAAAAAACAGATAGATTCATACAAAATGGTATAATTTCATTGACATGTAAACCACTTTAAACCTTCCTAGACCTTTAATGACCGTATCAGTGGCACGATACTAATCACCAACAACATGCTTGCTTATATATATTGGCTTCTTCCAACCTGTTATAGTGGATAGTAAGTACTGACGGGTGTTTCATAGTAATCCATAATGTCTAATACTATGGTAGGATGAAGTGTTACCAAGAACAACTGTGCGAATGTTTTGGCATAGGATGAGTTCACCAAACAATACCTACAAAAGTAATATACTCTTTCATCAAGAATTATCTTTAAGTAGGATGCGCAAGCAGTCTCACAAGTAAGAATTTCAGATCCAAAGATGAAGCAACACAGATAAACAACAAAATTTCAGCGTTTTAACATCTTTATCGATAGTTACATGGAGTAACAAGCAAAAGAATCAACACGTATTTACAATAAAATTTCCAAAACTATGTATAATATCAACTGATGACTCCATTTTCTACTCAATTATTTATAATCATGTCATGACCCCATTCAGTTCAGTATTCCTGCTAAGCAACTATTACTCAATAATAGCATTTAAACTAGTTACCAGCATCAAAGTTGTTCTCTTATATCCAAGCCAAATTTTTTTGTTTTGACTTCAAGGCAACAAAGTTTAAAGACGACTATAAAATCCCCTCCGACCAAACCCACCCACAAAGACAAACA
>SNVD02001248.1:0-14402 GCA_013180625.2 Boswellia sacra | reverse complement strand
ATTAACCCGGAGGATGTGTCCGATTACAGGAGTTCGGAGGACGAGGACCATGGTGAGTTGCAAGCGACGACGAATTTGGGTATTAATGGAAGTGTCTCACGTCGGACGATTAACCCGGAGGATGTGTCCGATTACAGGAGTTCGGAGGACGAGGACCATGGTGAGTTGCAAGAACAGAATGAATTGGCGCAAATCTACGACCACTTTGACGATACTGATGATGATGATGACCAAGACTACGTAGCGAACTCCGATAGCAATCATGGTTGGCCGTTGGAGGTTGACCATGACGACGATATGGATGAGGATCAAGAAATCGACGATGTAGACCAATTGGACGAGGACTTTCTAAGCGATGTTGTTGATACCTCTGAGAGTGACTCGTCAACCAGTGAAGCTGAATCAGACGAGAGTGATGATGAATCCACTGAGAGTGATAATGATGATGAGGATGAAGACGACGATGAAGATAGTCATGATTCTGAGGGGAGCTCAAGAGTTAGCACCCCAGAGTTAGCACCCCGGAAAACTCCCAGAGTTGTCTCTTTCTCCGATCGCGGCTTTCACATCGAAGTTGTACTCAGTGATGAAGAAGTAATGGCACCGATTCCACTAACACCAACGACCTCAATCAGCAGTGGCGACGAGAATATTAGTAGTAGCAGTAGCAGTAGCAGTAGTAGTAGTAGTAGTAGTAGCCACGCGAGCAGGAATGTCAGGCGCAATCGTAGAAGTAGTGATTTGAGCAGTGATCATCAATCAGCGCTGGATAACATTCGGCGTAGTTGGGATCAACGTTATATAACTGTAGATTCATCTGACTCGGACGATGATTGGTTAATGAATTATTAACTTGGACGACAAGGATAAACACTCGCTCGAGGCGGTTACCTTCGAGAAGTCGCAATGAGTTGTGATCTTGAGGGTATCGCCTGGATCACTCGAGCGTCCCTTCGACACACTGTCGAGTTTTATAAGAAGATTCTTGATGTATGAGCGAGGATTCGATGACATGGCAGGTATGCATCGAAACTAGCTTATGATTGATCATCCAATGGATGCGACTCGGTCGCTTTGATAACGCCCGACGTGGCTGTCTATGGTCAGCTAGTGGCGTGGCAATGTGCAGCTGTGCCATAGGTTCAGCTATTGCAAAATAAATGTCCCTCATATTTAGTAGGCCTTGAAGGCACAAATCAAGCGGCTATATTGTATTGTTAGGCTAGTGTGAGCGCATATTTGATTCATGTTCCATGGATTCACTCGGTATCATTTCGCGCGTTCTCCTCTCTTCTTTGCTTTCTTTCTCTTCTTCTTCCGACCCTTTGGCTTGCCCGACCTCTTGAGCTTTCGCTTGGCAGGCGACACGTTGGCCTCGAACTCGCCCAGAATATTGCCAGCTGGTTCGTAGTTGCAGGTCAGATAGAGGCCTCCTCGTTTGCCCGACGACTCGGCCACGCCGCAGCCTAGGCGTCGCGTCGAACGCCACACCAGTTGCGTGAAGTGGCCAGTGGCGGGCGAGAATGCGCCGTCCCTGAAGTTGTAGTCGTCGATTTCATCGTACCAGCCGGTGGCCATTTTGGTGCACGAAACCGAAGTGGACGAATGCCAGGCCAAGTTCTCGCCGTAGGGCAGATCGGGCGGATGTCCGAACTCCTTGCCATCGGATTTCGCTATGCGCCGCGAGCGCTTCCCCGCGAACTTGGCGATCTGAACGCGAGAATAGTTAGTCTCAAGCCGGCGTGTGATGTCAAGATGAAGCAGCGGACTAGTACTCACCTTTTCGCTCCACTTGAGTTCGGGAACTCCGTGGAGGCGGCGCCATTTGTTGTGCGCCACAAGACAGTCAGCGAGAAACTTCTTCTTCTTCCTCATCTTCTTGGAGCCAGTGGCTCGTGCCCATCTGACTCGGGTCGCGTTCTTGCAGTCTGCGCTCAGGGCGACGGCTGTCATGGAGAAGTTCGCTCCTGGTGCGTCCAGCGACCCACAGGAGCCGGGCGGAGATGCGGCCGACACTGTGGCCGTCCAGCCGGCGGCGCCCAGCGCCAGAGTGCAAAGGGCGCCCAGGAGCAGAGGATGCGTGAGAAGTGCCATTGTTGAGCGCTCGTGTGCCTCCGAGTCGCATTTAACTGTGAATGAGACCGAAAATCTCTCGAGGAGGAGAGTCAGAAAGCTCGTGCAAAGTCGCGCCAAACTCAGCCAGTTAATGGGCACATTCGTTAATTGAGAGGTCTCGACAATGGCGCAGGTGCGAGAGTTTCGCAAGCGCGCACCGCTCTCAAGTGGCGCCAAGAGCCAAGGGGCGCGGGTTAGCAATCAGCGAGCACGCGCGCACTGCTGCGATTGCTGATCACAAGCGAGCACGCTCATTACACTAGTCTGGCGGACTCTATCAATAGGCAGCCCATTGGGAAGGCCTATTTTGGATCCCCCCAGCTCGTTTGTGATTTATTTCCAGCTTCCGTGCACGTTCGCCATTGCGGCGGCGCGTGCGGTCGCGTCGAGTCTGGGATTGTGCTCTCCTCTTGGCCTCGAGCACTCAATCGAGCGCGACTCGAGCACATCTCGGCCGATTGCTAGTCTCCGACTGCGTGTCGAGCGGAAGAGCACTGGTGGGCAACGAGCATCATTTATTCATTCCTAGCCACTGCCACAAGCCTCCATATGTATGGGTGAATGTAAGTGTAGGTGAGTTTATGTGGCACCAGCCAATAGTTCGCCCGAATCGATGGCGTGGACTAACGAGACCTCCGAACTCGGTTGCCGAGCGCCGAGTTGGTGCGCCCACATTTCGGCCACGAGCTGTTGTGGTCACAACGCCGCCGACGCGCTTCAGCCGTGATATCCCTTCAGCGCCATCATGTTATCGCACCTGCTCCATCCTCGCCTCTCGTCACTGCGACGCCTCCACGGCTCGCTCGACGGCCGCTTCCTGAGGCCACTCAGAAGCAGCCGCATGATCCGCCTTCAGCTGGCCGTCTACTTGTACTTCCTGCGCATCTATCACATAGTCCAAGAGCAATACTCACGGCGCAACAGTCAATTCCGCGAGCTCGCCTGCGGGCACCCGCCGCCACCGCCGCCGCCGCCGCCGCCGCTGTGGTCGTCGTCGCCGTCCTGGTCGTGTCCGCAACCGCCGCCGCCGCCGCCGCCGCCCGAAGAGTGTCGTCCGTTTCCGCACATCCACAGGCTGTTCTTCGTCTACGAGCGCGTCTGCACCGTCTGGCTGGCCGTGATGGTGCTAAAGTACTCCTTCTTCTCGGCCTCCGTGAGCCTGTTCGCCTGGCTGGCGCGCCAATGGGTGGCGCTCGTGTCTGGCGGTGCCTCACAGACGCCGAGCCTGCCGATGCCCGACCACTGCTATCTGCCGGGCCGACTGGTGTTCCACGAGTCGGTGCGCACCGAGTTCGCGGGCACGCTCGCCTTCATGAACCTCTTCTTTCGCTTCATCGGCCCCTACCTCAGACGGCCGCTCGCCTTCTCGCTGGTCGACTTCCTCGCCCAGGGCCGCGCCAATTGCGGCCCTCCACCTGGCCTAGGGGCGCTTCCGCCCCCTATGGCCGTCGCAAAGATCGAGGCCCGGCGAACTAAGACAAGACACGAGTGCGCGTGCCGAGGACTCAAGTGGCACCCCTACAACCGCTTCATGTGCTTCCCCGTGACAAAGATGCGGCCCCACTCGTGGCGCAGTCGCGACCTGACCGGCCCCTCGGTGGCCTACTTCAAGCTGCGCCCCAACCGGACGCCGGCCGCCTGGCGCATGTTCAGCTCGCGCCTCGCCCTCATCACCTTCACCGTGACCGCCCTCTTCGGCCACCTGTTCGCGCTCTTCTCCACCCTCATCACTGCCTTCATCGTGCTCGACCGCGGCTATCTCTACCAATACCCCGGCTGCGACCCTCAGCTGGGCCAACTCCAGCGCCAGGGTCGCCTAGCGCTCTTCTCGCTCACTCTCAGCCCGCATCGACTGCTCATGCTGCTGGCCGACTCGCTCGACAATCTCTTCGTCTGGCTTGACTCGGGTCTCTCCATCACCTACGCCTTCGGGCTGCCCTACCTCGTGAACGTGGACGTGTCGCTGTGCCTGCGCAAACTCAACGAGCGCATCCTCGAGCTCCGCCGGCAATCCTCAGCTCCGTCACATTTTCACCACCATTCGCACGATCCGTACGATCCGTACGATCTGCAACTAGCGCAACAACTCAGACATCTAACCGGCCGCCCGACGACGCTCGCCGCCCCCAAGTGCGGCGAGCGACACTCGGGCACGGTGACGCTGGCCCAGTTGGAGCGCGACCGCCAGCTGCACGAACTCAAGTGCCAGGTGAGTGACTTTTTCGTGCAACTCCGCCAGGCCGACCTGCTCATCAGCGACTTCATGACCATCGGCTTCTTCTTCTGGCTCCTCGCCGTCACCATCATCTGCCACCGCGCCATCCGCTACTACCTCGACCATCCCGACTTCCTGGCCGAGCTCGGCCTGCCGGTCGGCTTCCGCACCTTCGTCGTGGTGGGCCTCTCGATCGCGGCCATACCCACTTCGTACATCAGCATCGTGCTGTGCCAGCTGCACGCCAACTGTGTCAAGACCTACGCCAAGCTGTGCCTGTTGTTGGCCGGCCAGCAATGGGCCGCCAGCCCGGCGGCGCGACTCCGCTTCGTCACCGACATGGTGGAGTTCTTCGTGCACACCAAGTGCATCGCCTACAGCATGCTCCAGCGAACGTACCCCTTTCGTACCACCAGCTACCTGTCGCTCATCACGTGGACGGCCTCGCTGCTGGCGATCCTCGCCAATCTCATCGACTTTGGCTCCAAGTGACTCGGCCACACGCGCCGCCCACGAGCAGCGGCAGCCACAATAATAAGCGCATAATGAACTACCAGCGCCATGGCACTTTTTAACACTTTCACAGGCCTACTATTGAGTTGGTGTTACGTGACACAGATATCATTCATTCGGGGCGCGGGCATAGAAGGCCCGCCAGAGGACCAGATCGAGCGGTTGCCCGGCCTCAGGCAGGACACAGGAGAGCTGGGCTTTCATCAGTATGCGGGCTATCTGGACGCGTCGCCGGCGAGCGCGCCCGCCACCGAGTTCCTGCACTACTGGCTGATGGAGAGCAAGGCCACGCCCGGCCGCGACCCGTTGCTCGTGTGGCTGCCGGGCGGGCCGGGCTGCAGCGGACTGGCCAGTCTCTTCACCCAGATCGGCCCCTTCGAGCTGGCCACGGGCGCGCCCCTCGACCACTGGAACATCAGCGTGCGCCTGCGCGAGCACTCCTGGAACAGCCACGCCAACCTGCTAATCATCGACTCGCCCCTATCCACAGGTTACTCGTACTCCACTCGAGCGCCGCTGGTGCAGACCGACGACTCGGTGGCCGAGCTCAATGTGCGCGCCCTAAACGCCTTCTTCGCCAAGTTCCCCCAGCTCGGCGCCAGTCGCCTCTACCTAGCCGGCGACTCCTACGGCTCGGTGGCGGCCACTCTGCTGGCGCTGCGCCTCGTCCAGTCGACTCGCTTCCGGTTGGCGGGCGTGGCGCTGGCCAACGCGGGCCAGCTGGACGAGACCAAGTCGGGCCTGGCGCTGGTGCTGCTGGGCTACCACTTCGGGCTCTACGGGCGCACCGAGTGGCGCCGCTGGGCCGAGCTGTGCTGCGGGGGCGCCTGGCCGAGTCGCGAGTCGTGCCGCTTTGAGGTGCAGCTGGACGCGTGCGGCGACCTGACGCTGGCGCTGGTGCGCAGACTCCTCGACTCGGGCGTCAACCCGCACAACATCCTGCAGGACTGCGCCCGGCCCCACATCTGGCCGGGCTCGCCCCAGTGCGCCGACCTCACGGCGCCCGCCGTCTACCTGGCCGACCCGCGAGTGCGCGCCGCCCTCCACGTGCACGCCCACCTGGAGGCGTGGCAGCCCTGCGCGGCGCTCTTCTTCGAGAAGCAGTACAGCGGGCGGCCGGGCGGCCTGGGACCGGAAGTGCGCGCACTCGCCGCCCACGCGAGCGCCGAGTCGTGGTCGGTGCTGATGTTTGGCGGCGACGTGCAGCTGACCAATACCTTCCTGGCCGCCCAGTGGCTCGCCGACGACCTCAACCTGACGCTGGCGCGCGACACAATCCCCTGGCACGTGGTCGGCCAGGTGGCGGGCCAGGTGAAGCACTTCCGGGGCCTGAGTGTGGTCAGCATCAAGGGGGCCGGCGAGTGGGCGGCCGCCGACAAGCCCGCCGAGGCGCTCCAGATGATGGAGAAATTTCTGTACCCGCGCGGCCGACAGGTGGCGCTCGAGGCGAGCCTCGCAAGAGCCACACCGACTGCAACCTCAGCCACAAGGACACCCACAAGCCCAAGCAGAGGCGCAAGCCCGAGCACAAGCACAACAAGTGTCTGAGAGAGTAAATAGTGAGCGCCACCACGGGCGAGTTGTAGTTTACGCGAGTGTTTAGTGTTGTTGACTTTGTCGTGGCCGCGCACTAATCGGGCGGCGATCTAGATTAGAGTGAGCGCTCGAGTCCAACGAGTCGATCGGCGCCCACGCTCACGAGCGTTTGTTTGTCGTCGCCAGGCGGCGGCCGTCGAGTGCAAGTGTCGATACTGCCGGGTGCTCTCGTTCCCTTCGCACACACACAATAGCTCGATTGCGCCACGATTACGATGCGGCCGCGCATATTTCACTCGGCTCGAGTGTCATCAGCCTCGAGGCATCGGCGGCGGCGGCGGCGGAGGCGGCGCTCGCGACAGAAGTGAAGCCGCGCCTGGCGGTGGGGGCGGTGGGGGCGGCGTGGCGGTGCGGGCGGCGGTCCGGCGGACGCACGCCCGCGGACGGGGGGGGGGGGGGTGTGGGGGCGGCGGCACGCTGGGCGGCACGAAGGCGCCACTCGATGGCGGTCGCGGGCGCGACTCCTCCGGACCACTGGAGCTGCTGGTACTCTGCGTTTCGGTAATGTTCGCGGGCAGGTGCGCCTCCTGGCTCGTGGCGGCCGGCGGTGCGACGCACTCGCAGTTGGCGTTCAGCTTGCCCAGAATGGCCAGCTTGTCGTCGTGCTGGCAGCACAGCCGACACATTGGGTGCGTGAAATCGAGCACAAAGCGACAGCCGAAGCCGAAGCTGAAGAGCTCGCGCGTCTGCTTGTCCAGCTGGAGCGCGTACACCTCGTGGAATTTCTTCTTCGGGTTTGCTGCGGCCGTCGTCGTCGTCTTCGCCACCGGTCCGAGCGTCTCGAGCCCGTCAACACGCGCCGGTGGTCCTGCGAGCGCGAGCGCGACGCCCAACGCTAGCGAGACCCAAAGTGGTGGCGAACAGGAAGTGAGGATCATGGCGAGTGGGCGGGATGAGCTGAGCAAATGAGCAGCTCCTTTGCCGGGGTCGAGCGAGGGGAGCCCTGGCCGCGCCGGCGAGGCTATAAAAAACGTTCCCATGTGACGCAACAGCCGCTCAACAGGTGACACGAGGCCGTGCCGATCGGCGCGCGCGGGCGCCGGACTTGGTCGCCGCCGAGCGACGTCGAGTGCGCGCGCCAGCGAGAGCATTCTCATGCCCCCGCAAATTGAGCCATCGACGGCTTCCTCGTCGGCCCAAATTAGATCCGAAGTGTCGTCGCCGCCGCCGCCGCATCCAAGTCGAGGCGAGCCGCCCGCCCGCCGGCCAAACAGTTACACTGCGCGGCCATCGGGCGGCGCCGGCCTGACGCAACAGGTGCGCACACTTTTGGGTGGCAGGGTTGCGTCGGTGTGTTTGTTTGCGTGTCGGCTGGCGGCCGGCGGCTCGCTGAAGCCAATTGATCGGCCACATCGCACACGCCCACACTCACTTACGGCGTAGGAACTCGCGCGGCGGCGACACTTTTGGTGCGCGTCGGCGGCGGCGACGCGGACGCGGACAAGTCGCAGGTGCTCGACAAGTGCGCGCGACAGTGGCGCAGGCGCGCGACTCGAGCGCTCGGCTCTCACGGAGTTGTCGTCGCGCGGGCGGAGTTCGAGTGTGTGGCCGGCGGTGGTCGACCGTTACGCCGACTCGAGCAGCTCGAGAGTGTGTGTGGCCCGAAGGAAGTCGGAAAAGTCGGCGTCGTCAGTGTTGTTGGTGCTGTTGTTGCGCAAGATTCGAGAGCGAAAGTGGAGCGATCGCGATCTTGCGAACCGAGGGCGCGGCCGCGGCTTTCCATCGCATCGACGGCGCCGCCAGTGCGAGCCAATTAATCGACGACCAGCCCAACGAGTCGGCGCACTTCGTCGGCCGCCTACGCCGCCCGACTTCATCTTCGTCATCCTTCTCGTCTCGCAGCCTCGTCTTCGTCAAGCCCATCGGGTGGCCGCTCTCACGCAGTCGGCGCACGTCCGTCGGCGCAGTCTTTGTGTGTGTGTGTGGGCGCCGCCGAGTGACAGCCGCCACGAGAGAGCTCGCCGAGAGTCAGAAGCACAGGCCCAAGAGAGCTCGACGTGGCAGCCGTTTGTGGAAGGACACGGCCGCTGATAATTGATTGATTTGCAAATGAAGCGCCAGTCGAGCGCCGACCGAACGGCGCCACCAGTCGCGCCACACCAGTCGCGAGCGTAGCAACAGAAGCGCTCGCTGTGAGGCGACCGGCACGATTTGCGTCCGCTCAAGAGTTCACCTGAAGCAAGAAACTGTGCAGTGGATTATCATCGAGTAGAAGACGACCAGAGCTAGAACCAGAACCAGAACCAGAATTAGAATTAAGATTAGAATTAGAACCAGAACTACAACAAGAACCAGAACCAGAAGCGAGAAGCCCAAGAGATCCTGCATTAGGTTAGAGTAAGCAAAGAACCAACAGAGAGCCAGCTAGGGCTCCCTTGAGCATCTGAAACGCGTGCGCCGCCCGCGGCCACACAGAAGCCGCCAAGATGGACATCATCGCCCCCTTCAAGAGCTTCATCAAGATGCCGAGCTGCACCATCGACAACAACGTGTTCAAGCTCCACTATCGCGTCTCCTGCATGATCCTGTTCATGTGCAGCGTCCTGGTGACGGCGCGCCAGTACTTCGGCGACCCCATCGACTGCATCTCGCGCGACGACATCCCGCCCGAGCTGCTCGACACCTTTTGCTGGGTGCACACCACCTTCTCCGTGGTCGACTCCTGGAACAAGACCGTGGGCATCGAGGTCCCATATCCGGGCGTGGACAAGTACTCGCCGGGCGAGCGGCGCGTCTACCACGCCTACTACCAGTGGGTCTGCTTCGTGCTCTTCTTCCAGGCCATCCTCTTCTACGTGCCCCACTGGCTCTGGAAGGCCTTCGAGAACGGCCGGCTGCGCACCATCAGGAGCAACTTGTGCAACCCAATCCTCAAGGACAGCGAGCGACTTGAGCAAAAGAAGCTACTAATTAGGTATTTGGACAAGTGTCGCGACTCCCACCAGGCGAGCTTCTACTTCTACTGCACCTGCGAGTTCCTCAACCTGCTCAACGTCCTCTTCCAGATGCTCATGATGGACAAATTCCTGGGCGGCCAGTTCACCACCTACGGCTGGCAGGTGCTCCAGTTCACCGAGTGGGACTTTAGCGTCCGCTACGACCCCATGATCAAGGTGTTCCCCCGCCTCACCAAGTGCACCTTCCACAGGTACGGCAGCTCGGGCGACGTCCAGAAGCACGACGCCATGTGCATACTGCCCATCAACATAATCAACGAGAAAATCTACATCTTCCTCTGGTTCTGGTTCTACTTTCTCGCCATACTCTCCGCCGCCACGCTCATCTATCGCCTGGTCACCATCGGCTCGCGCAAGCTGCGCACCAAGCTCATCCTCAACAGGTGCATCTCGCTGGCCGACAAGGGCTCCATCGTGCAGATCGTCGACAACGTGCAAGTGGGCGACTGGTAAGTAGAGTGGGCATGTCGATGTGATCGTACAAGTGGTGGCCAGTGTCAGAGAGTGGCGTATTGGAGAATCTTGCAGTGTGTGTGTGTGTGTGTGCGAGTTTGCAGTTGCGCCCGTCGTCTGGTCGTTTAAGCTCGCGTGTGAAAAAAACCGCACGACGAGCGGTTCGCGTCCTCGTTGTCGTGGTCGTGGTCGGCGGCGTCGTCGAGGCGCCGCCGAAGCCGCAAACACAACACCAACAATAACAACCACACAATGACGTTTCTCAACAACGTCGTGCGTGTGTCGGCCTGTTGTGGTTGTTGTTATTGATGTTGTTGTTGTTGCTGCTGTTGTTTCCTTTGGCGTGATTGATTTCCGATCTCCTCGTTTCGGGACGCAGCGCACTTGTTGCCGGCCCACTGTTGCCGCTCGGCGCCGCTCTTATCGGCCGCGCGATCGCTGCTGGCGAGGCCACCGGGCACGCCCCCTCGAGAGGCGCCTCCGGGCACGGCCCCTCGCGCCTCGCGAGCTCGCGCGCGTGATCGCCCGAGTGACCAGGTGCGGGCAGGTGAGCGCGCCTCGCCTGTTGCGCGTGCGGCTCACGAGCGGCCGCCCAGCGACTCGGCGGCCGCGTGCCCTAGCGGCGACTCTGCATCGCTCGCGACGCCACTAATTGAAGGCCACACGCGCGCTCGTGCGATTCCGATCTCGCGACGGCTTTGTCGAGCTCGTGTGTGTGTTCGTGTGTGTGTTCGTGTGTGTGTTCGTGTGTGTGTTCGTGTTCGTGTTCGTGTTCGTGTTCGTGTTCGTGTTCGTGTTCGTGTTCGTGTTTGTGTGTGATTGTGATTGTGTGGGCGTGGAGCCAGTTGCCGGGCGACTGGCTTCTCTGGGCTGGGCCGGCCGCGCCAATTGCAAAGCGACGCTCGCGGCGACAAGAGCACAACTCAAGAGACAGAAAGAGCGCCCACTGGAAGACACCGACAATGAAGTGGCTGTGGCTGGCGCTGCTGGTCGCGGGCCTGGCACAGCCGTGGGGCGCGCGCGGCCAGGTCGAGCAGGACCTGAGCAAGGTCGACTGGTGGAAGAAGACCAACTTTTATCACATTTACCTGCGCTCCTTCAAGGACTCGGACGGCGACGGCAACGGCGACCTGGCGGGCGTCGTGCAGGAGCTCGACTATCTGAAGCGGATCGGCGTCGAGACCATCCTCATGGCGCCCTTCTACACGTCGCCCATGAAGGACTGCGGCTACGACATCTCGGACTATGTGGACATCCAGCCCATGTTCGGCACCATGGCCGACTTCGAGCGCCTGGTCGAGGGGTTGCGGGCGCGCGACATGCGACTTGTGGTGGACTTTGTGCCCAATCACTCGAGCAACAAGCACGCCTGGTTCGAGTGCAGCGAGCGCGCCCTCCTGGAGCCCGAGCGGTGCGGCAAGTACAAGGACTACTACGTGTGGACCGACTCGAAGCGCTTTGAGGGCAAGTACCCCTCGAACTGGATCTCGGTGTTTGGTGGCGGGCCCGCGTGGACCTGGAGCGAGCTGAGGAAGCAGTTCTATCTGCACCAATTCCTGCCCGAACAGCCCGACCTGAACTTCACCAATCCGGCGGTGCGCGACGAGTTCAAGGAGATTGCGCGCTTTTGGCTGCGCAAGGGCGCCGACGGGCTGCGCGTCGACTCGGCCATCTATTTGGTGGAAAACATCACCCTCGACACAAACCACTACCCCGACGAGCCGCCAAATCCTAACTGGCGCCCCGGCGACGACCCCGCCGACAAGCTGCTCCACATTTACACGCGCGCCCTCCACGAGAGCGCCGAGATCGTGAAGGACTGGCGCCAGGTGGCCAGCGAGCCCGAGTTCGCCAACTCGCACAAGGTCATCATCACCGAGGCCTACGACGCCATCCCAAAGTTGGTCGAGTACTACGGCACTTCGCCCCAGGACAAGTTCGCCGATTTGCCCTTCAACTTCGAGCTCTTCAAGTTGCGCCGCGACAACCTGGCCGCCGACTACATCGAGCGCGTCTGCCTCAACTGGCTCGAGCCGACGCGCGCGCTCCGCTGGCCCGACGAGCAGGGCGCCATGTCGCCCTGGATCATCTGGGTCACGGGCAACCACGACAACTCGCGCATCGCCAACCGCATCGGCGCCCACAATGTGGCCCTCCTGCGGCTCATCACCTACATGATGCCCGGCGTGCCGGTCAACTACTACGGCGACGAGCTGCCCCTCCACGACGCCAACTTCAACCACATCCCCCAGCGCACCATCGACGAGGGCGAGCCCACTCGGCTGCCCTTCCGGGTGCCCATGGCCTGGACGGCCCAAGAGCCGCACGGGAACTTTTCGCGAGCTTCTAGTGGCGCCATCTGGATGCCGCTGAACGCAAACTGGCGCCAGGCCAATGTGGCCACCCTCGAGTCCGACCATTTGAGCGACCCCAAGAACGACTTCAAGCTCTTCCTCGCCACCCAACGCCTTCGCCAGCAACACCTGGGCACCTTTGTCTTCGGCGACCTCGTCTTCTTCCGCCACCACCCGCACTCTCTGCAGTCGGTGCTCGCGCTGGCGCGCACCCACGACCGCTTCGGCTCCCTTCTCATGGTGGCCAATCTCGACCCCGACAACGAGATGGTCGTTAGGCTGCGCCCCAGCCAGTCGGTGATCAGGCGGCGCAGTGTCGAGCCGCCCGCCAGCGGCCAGATTGTGTTCGCAAACCAGGTGGACACTTTCCGCGCGCCGCTGGTCCAGGACAACGCCGTGGTGGAGCTCGAGGGCCTGGTGCTGGCGCGCTCGCAGGTGATCGTGATCAAGTATTAGTCCAGTTCGCTTGGGCTCGAGTAAATGCCAAGCACACCCACACAAAGGCACAAGCCGTCGAGTGGTCGACGCGCGCGCCAATGAGGAAGGAGATCTCTTTGTGTGTGTGTGTGAGTGAGTAAGTGTGTGTGTGTGTGTGGCGCTCGACTACACAGGTGCCGGGCTTATCTCATTTCCGCCGCGCGGCTTCCCATTCACGACGAGCGGCCGCAAGAGCGCGCACTTTCTCTTTGCACAGCGCCCGGCGCGGCTGTCGGCGCCCCGACCGACGTCGTCGCCGTCGCCGCCGCCGCCGTCGCCGAACCGAAATTGATCCGCGATCGGTTGCGCAATCTTGGAACGCTTTCAAGTGTTTTTGTGCGCGCTTCCTGGCGGCTTTGTGGCCGTTTTTTCGCCAACAAATTGTGTGACGCCGCCGATTTCTCTGTGTGTGTGTGTGTGTGGCTGAGCTGAGCTAAAAGCGCCGCCTACGCCACCGCATCGCCTGCTCATGTGGACGCCGGCCGCGGACTCGCCCTGGAAACTGGTCGCGCCGAGAGCGCACTTTTTCAGCGCCGCCATAAGTCACCGCTACGCTGGCCAAAACGTCGCCACTTACGCGGCCGCCCGGCTCCGCGCGTTTGTTGCGCAAGCCGCGGCGGCGCGCCAGAACCGCCTGCATCTGAGTGGCTGCGACGGCAAACTTGTCGTCGTCGTCGTGGTCGTCGTCTTCCTCGGCGCCGTCTCGGCGAGCGCCGCCTGCGACGGCTTAGCATAATGATAATCAATTGTGTCGCCGAGTGAGTGAGCGCGCGACTCGGCGAGCGCAAGTCGTTTGTGAGGAAATGCGCGCCCGAGGCTGGCCGACGGCAACATCAGCGACAACAACAACCGACAGCCGAGCAGGCCAGTGAGTTGCGCAACGGGCGCGCCCCCGTGAGTGCGCCTCGAGAGTCGCCGCCGCCGCCGCCGCCGCGGCCGATGCGACGACACACTGGCCGTGTTATATGTTGATTGCAGGCGTCGTTGGCGCCGTTCGTGCGGCGCCTTATTGTGCGGCGCTGGCGTTGGCGAGATGTGCGAATTGCGCCGAATTGCGGCACAGAAGTCGTCGTCGTCTTCGTGCACTCGGTCAGCCGGATTCTGGCCACAGGTTCAATCAACTCGTCGCCGCTCACTGGGCGCGCCTATTGATTTGTCGGCCGGCGCTCGCCAGTCGGCGCGCGAATTGAGTTAGACAAAAAGAGAGCGCAAGCCTCGAGGCGGCGCCGGAGATCCGCCGAGACTGTGAACAGGTGAGCGTCTGGTCGGCCTTGTCGCCGCCAGACGCACGCAGCTCGCCAACAATTGTTCTCGCAAACCACCACCACGTCCACGACCAGCACGACCGCAATCGGCGGCCACGCAACGCCTACAAGGCCGATATTCAAATGGGATTACATTACGCCAGCACGCGCCAATTCTTTTGTGTGCCACCGTCGGCGCTCGAGAGCGCCCACTTGGCGCCAGCGCGCCGGCCGACACTGAGCAGGCGAGCGCCAATTAGCGCGCACTCCGGCCGGCGCGGCCAATCAGAGCGCGGCCAACGCGTGCCCGTCGGTCGACGCGCTCCATCGGGTCGGCAGCGCAGATCCAGTGGGCCGACTCGGCCGGCCTAATGAATTGACGCCACGGCCGGCGCTCGAGTCGATCTGGCGGCGCCGCTCCAGATTCGCCGCCGACGCCACTTTCTTCTCGGGCGCGCGTGTCGCCGCTGCGCACCGA
>SNVD02001247.1:0-14460 GCA_013180625.2 Boswellia sacra | reverse complement strand
TTTTTTTTTTTACAAACATAATTAAACTCTCTTGCATTGCTCATGGCATAATCCAACCTCCTCTAACTTCCCAAAACCAGAACATAGCTCAAAATGTAATTACGAATGATTTACATGCTCATAGGTAAGGGATAAACTGTTTGGAACAAATTCAATTGAGATTAGGAAATCTTTTAGTGAGTTAACAAAGAAAAAGGGTTACAGAGGCTCAAAGGGGTAACTAGGGATCAATTTTAGTCAAGGTTGGCTCTTAAGGCTCAAACGATCTAAAGATGGCCTAAATCATTTCCATAATGTTGCACAGTCTAGGATTTCGCCTCGAGTGACCATCAAACAAGTTCTAGAATTCATTAAAATCTGAAGAAACACTTAAATTACATAAACTTTCTCTAAGTAAACAAATAACTCAGTGATAATGGCTCGGTGCTCAATTTTGGGCAAGGAATCAAAGGTAAAGCAAAAGCTAATTAACATTTCAAGCACACAGATCTATGCATCATTTATCATTTTCCAAGAGTTATTCTCAATTCAATCATTGCTTTATCATCGGCCCACAAAATGCAAGAAAAGAGGTACGTGGCGTTGTTAAACCTGAGTCAAGATTGTATATTTCAACAATCCTTAGGACCAGTAGCCCGCAGACTTAAGGTTTCCAGCATATATACCTTTATTATGAAAGAACAAAACAAGATACAAGACACTTCAAACAACATGAAATAAACAAACTATAGATTTATGTCGAGAGAATGCGTTTCAAGGGTTAAAGAAAACCCCATATTCTGCCATTCTCAACTTTTTTCCACAATTTTTTTTAATCGAAACTGATAACGACAAAAAAACACATAACAACTTCTAAATTACATAAAACTAAACTTACTCATAAAATAACAAAGTCCAACAAGCCAGCAAACAAAAACAAGTCAGTAGAATGGGTCTAAAAAGTTTAGAAGTTAGCCTCCTTATTCAGCCATTATAGATTAAAGAGATCCATAATGCGTTTCAAGAGGACTTAAACTTTTTAAGCCACCACTCTAAAAACTAATATTAGAAAATATTACCTGGGAGGAAAGAAACAACCTGAAAAAAAACTCAAAAGAAATGTCATAAAAAAAACTCAAATAAGCACAATAAAGAGAAAGTAAACGAAAATGAAGCAAACCAGCAGATAGAGATTACAGATGGAGTGTTAAATCCAGTTTAGGCCTCTTATTGCCTTCTCCAAACCAATCAATCCGAGCTGTTGTTGGATCAGGCGAATAGACGAATTCTTGTAGTTTGTCAATTAACTCCCCTGCCGTTGAAGCTGTAACACGGATTTGCCTCGCTGATGGTGAGATAAAATTTTTTTCTACAGCTTGATCAAGAAAAGACAACAAACCATCAAAAAAGTTATTGACATTTAACAAACCAATGGGTTTTTATGGATGTTTAGCTGTGCCCAAGAGGTGATTTGAAATATCTCCTCTAATGTGCCATAACCACCGGGTAAAGCTATAAATGCATCGGACTTAACAACCATATGTGCAATACGCTCATGCATACTAGAGACCTGTAACTCTTCCCCGATTGTTTTGCCTACGATATCTCGTACAGCTAATGGTTTAGGGATAATGCCGAGAACTTTGCTCCCTCCTAGGGATGCAGCTGTTGACACACACCCCATTAGCCCAAGACTACCCCCTCCATAAATCAAATGAATACCCCTCGCAGCTAATGTCCTACCAAGATCAAGAGCTGCTGTTGTAAACTATCCATCTTTACCAAATTGCGATCCACAAAATACGCATATATTTTGGAATCGCCGAATTTGTGTTTTCTCCATTTCTACAAGTGCTCTAACCTTGTGTAAGACAATGATGCACGTTAGGTAATATGCTTTTCAAGTGTAAGACAGGTTATAATAATGACATTTGAAAATATGGAGAATGGATATAAACACACATGTAAAACTCTCAAATTTGACACATGGGGACATAATTTCGGTGGGAGTTACTCGATGCAGATTTATCGCCCCGAGATTTGAAAAAATAGATATGCTTTCAGTGGGGTTTGACAAAACCTCCACACTTGTCGCCCACGTGAAGCATGAAAAGTAAAGATATACTTTCGGCGGAGGTTGACAAAACCTCCACACTTGTCTTCCACATGTGCTTATATCATGGGGTAGTCATCTGGTTTGTCAAAAAGAAAACTTGAAATTAAAACAAACAAAATCAACAAACAAAAACAACACAAAAACAACATTGATAATCAGATCAAACGAAACAAGAAAGAAATGAAATTCAACAACAACAACACACATTCAAATATACAAGTAGTTGTGATTGTGGCTCACATCTTCCTCTGGTTTACGTCCAGTAACGGCTGAAATGCCTTCTATGAGTCGGGGATTTGCTTCCCATCCAGTTTTCTTATAAACTGGCAAACAGGGTCGTTTTTAGTCAGATCCCTAGACTATAACACTGCAATTCATCACGAAATTGTGTCCATAGATTAAGCAATTCACGCTGAACAAGTCCACAAGAATGTGACTCGAGAGTTAACAAAACATTATCCAGCGACTAATTACTCAAACCATTCTTAATAAATGAAAGTTTATCTTCTCTATTCCTGGACGCAAAACCTAATGAACGACAAGTCTGGTTACAATTCCATCTAGCAAATTTATAACATACTTGTAACCTTTTCGCTCTTCGCCTCTTGGCGTAGTAGCTCTTTCATAGACCAGGCATGTATTTTACGAGATTAATGTCCGGCTCACCGGACAATCTCACCTTGGCTTCGATAAGCCATCGGATATCAGCAGGCACATTTAGGAGCATCAACGCCCAAAGTTTAGTCATCCGTACTTTATAAATTTTAAACACAGCATTTTGAGGAAGTGAAGGAAAATATTTACGAAGGTTCGACAGAAAGATATCGGCATCCATTGAAGAGAAGAAAATGAGAGATATTACCGATAATGCGATTGAGTCTGTTCTTCTCCAAGATGTGCATGTTTCAAATCTTCGAGCAATGGCTTCAGCTTCCGTTTAGATGTTTCCACAAGTTGCTGCACAAATGAGCTCAAAGCACAGAGTAATCAAATTGAACAAAAGAAAGGAAAAGAAAAGAGCAGAAACAAAACTAAAAACACATAAAAGAGATAACAACACAATAACAAACAAAAGTCAAAAACAAGTAAAAAAATATAAAAACAAATGAGACAGATGGCAAGGAGAGATAAAACCTGATCAATTTGATGGCCCATGAAAGGAATCTCCTCGAGACACAAAAATCGATCATTATTACCTCATTTTATTTTTCTTTTTTTTTTTCAAAAACATTGGGTTGCCTCCCAATAATCGCTTGGTTTAACGTCCTCAGCCTGACGTTGGTTCCATCATGGGAGGATCCAATTTCCGTTGTGCTTCTCTAATGGGCTTGGACCCCTCTTCTAACAAGATACGGTCCATGCATATGGATGGGCCTTGGATGTCAACAATTGTCCACTCAATAGCAATTTTGTGATCTGTAAGTATTCGGATGAGTTTCTCTTCTTGTATTCGTGCAAGGCCCATTTCCATTGTAACTCGCAAAGTATCATTCTCACCCAAGAATCCATAATTCAAATGATCTGGAAGTGACTTAAGCTCCAAGGTATTGGCTTTCATCACAGAAGGAAGAAGTTTCTCATTAGATAAAGGCAATTCAATGTACGAAACATCATACCTATTTGTGGTGATAGCTATAGTCTCATCCAAGCTTGTCACAGCTTCCTCCACTTCTTTAGACACTTTTATCAGCTTTCTTGGTTCTTTGAAACTTTCTATCCTTATGTGTTCACTAATAGCAACATCCACTCCATTCTTGCGAGTTAACTCAAAACATTGTTGTGGCAAATAATCAATAACATCAACTGCAAAAACAGAATGTAAGTCATTAGAGTACCTCATTGCCTCAAAAATATTGAAACAAATCACCTCGCCATCGAATTCCATGGTGAGAGTGCCATCATGAACATCAATCTTAGTTCGAGCAGTTTTCAAGAATGGTCTCCCCAAAAGAATTGGTGTTGGATTAGGAGATGTCTCATCCTCCATTTCAAGAATATAGAAGTCTGCTGGGAAAACCAATTGATTTACCTGCACAAGCACATCTTCCACAACTCCCTTGGGATATGCCTTAGAACGATCAGAAAGTTGAATGGTAATACCAGTTTCCGCAAGAGGTCCAAGATTTAAAGAAGCATAAATAGAATATGGCATGATGTTAATAAATGCTTCTAAATCGAACGTAGCTCTTTCAAACTTAGTTTTACCAATGGTGCATGTAATGGTGAACGTACCTGAATCTTTGTATTTCGGAGGAATTTTTCCTTGTAAAACAGCTGAAACATTTTCCCCCACACTTACTTTCTCATTTCCTTTTAACTTCCTCTTGTTGGTGCATAACTCCTTCAGAAATTTTGCATAACGAGGTACATGCTTGATAGCATCCAAAAGTGGTATATTTACCTCGATCTTGCGAAAAGTTTCCAGGATTTTCTGTTCTTGTTCCTCCTTCTTTGATTTTGCAAATCTGCTAGGAAAAGGTGGGAGAGTAACATATGAAGGAATATGAGTTTTGGGATTTACCTTAGAAGATGATGTTTTATTCATGGTGGAAGTGGTGTCATCCCCTTCATCAGTTTGTGATTTGTTTGGTAGAATCTCTAATTGCTTCCCACTTCTCAAGGTTACAGCACTAGCATTTTCTCTTGGATTGATCACCGGCTGAGAAGGTAATTTTCCTGAGCTGACTCTCAAATTTACTCATGTTAGTGGCCAATTGTCCCATTTGATTTTTCAGGTTTTGGATACTTGCCCTAGTTTCCTGCTGAAATTACATTGTGTTAGTGGCAAGTGCTTTAACAATATCCTCGAGAGACGTACCTGAATTTTGTGGAGCTAGTTGTGGTGCTGGTTGTGGTTGTGCTTGAAATGGTTGCTGCACCCTTGGTTGATTGAAACCTGGTGGTCGATTTGGTATCGCATTTGGGGCAATTGGTTGATAATTTCCATATCTTAAATTAGGGTGATCTCTCCATCCAGCATTGTAAGTATTGGAGAAAGGGTTATACCTTTGCCTTGGTTGTCCTGGAAATCCACCCATGGCATTGGCTTGTTCTGTATCTCCTTCTTGCAAAGTTGGACACATGTCAGTTGGATGGTCCATGGCAGAACATACTCCACATGCATAAGATTGCTGCATATGTCCTACAGGCATTTTTTTTACAAGAGAGGTAAGTTCAGAAAGTTGATGTTCAATGTTTGAAGTACTTACCTCATTTACTCTTTTTGGTAGTTGTGGCTCAAATTGACTGCTGAATTGTTGTGAGTTCGCTGACATGTCACTAATCAAACGTCTTGCCACGTTCGTGTTTTATTAACTAGGCTCCACCACTAGCGCTCAATGTTATAATCTTTTACATTGTAAGAGACTGATAAAAGTGTCTATTTATATATCATTTTTATATCCAATTCGTCCATGTTTCTTTGCTATATTTCTTGGTATTTTTATGTTTTTGTGTGGTTTTTTATGTTTGTAGGAGTTTTGGAGGAACTTGCACAAAATTGGAGTAAAAACCCTTCATTTTCACCTCTGCTGATCAACCAATTTCTCGAAGTTGATTGTATCGATATACAATTAACCGGATAACATGCTATATACCATTGAAAAGCTCTCGAAGTCTATTTTCTGGAGAAATTTACGGTTCAGAATTTATGTAGTGTACCGAAAGTTGTGATAAAAATGGTATAAGAAGTGTATATTTGTAATTCCATATATCACCTGTCTCTTATACACATCTAGATGTGTATAAGAGACAGGTAGCAAGTCACTGTAGCAGAGTATTTAAACACATTTTAGGTTTTATTTTCATAACTTGAAGAGGGGAAAACGTGGGAGGAGGCTGCATTTCTGGATTTCTCTCATCCCTTGGAGTTCTTGAAGGAGAAAGAAGATTTTGAAAGAGGAGGAACTACAATTCCAAGAAGATTCATCTACAAAGAAGATTTTCAAAGAATTTGATAAGTTCTTTCTTTCCTTTTCAATTCTGGAATTTCTCTGTATTGTATTTGTTATTCTGATTGAATATGTGTAACTAAATCTGAATTAGTTGAAGGTGATTTCAAAGCCCTTGATATGGATTTTGTGAGTTGATTGTGTAAGAAATTGTTATCAAATTCTCTAATTGAAGTTGCTTGTATTTTCCCATGTCTAATGCTTATGATTGCTTGCTGGATTGTATTTGGGTGGCCAACTGAATATAATCTGGATATTGTCTATTGCTAGACTAGAAATCGTGATCCGTAATTGTCTTGAATTTCTAATCATTAGTAGCAAAATTGTGATCAGAGATTGCAATTGGAGAATACAACCTAAGTTAAATAATCCGAGCTTGTGTGTTTATTGCTTAGATCAACCTATCTTTCTCATTGTAATGCTTCCATTGAATTAAACTTAGAGAGCTTGTTCTAGGTTGTTTAATGGATAGAGATTAAATAAAGAGCTTGTTTATTTAACAACAAAGTAAGGAAAGATTGGGATAACAGAGCTTGTTGTTATCTATGGTTGATAACTTCAATGCTGTAATTGGATTACAATTCTATGTTAATTCACAAATTCATATCTTGTGGCAGAGAAAGAACCCTTAACCAAGTGTCTCTCATTGAATTTGCAATTCATTTAATATTGTGTTGTGTTATTCTTTATTTGCCTTCGTATTCAGTTTAATTAATCATTCAACAAAACCCCCCATATTTAGTTTATTGTTGCTGAAAAATAACGAATTTAATTAGAATCAATCCTCGTGGGAACGATATCTCACTCATCACTTTATTATTTGTGCGACTAGTATACTTGCTAGTTTCGAACGCATCAAGTTTTTGGCGCCGTTGCCGGGGATTGATTTTCTAATCGATTTGTTATTTTGTTTTCATTGTTGATTCATATTTTCTTTGTTTTTCTTTTCTGATTGTTTGTGTTTAGACAACATGGCAGTAAACTTCTATCAATTCAGTAGCGGATTTGAGCCACAAGTACCATGGAGAGTAAATGAGGTAAGCACTCCGAACATTGAACAACAACTTTCTGAGCTAACCTCTCTTGTGGAAAACATGGCTGTTGGAGATATGCAAAAATCTTATGAATGTGGGATATATTCTACAATGGAGCATCCAATCGACATGTATCAAACTTTACAAGAAGAATATATGGAACAAGCCAATGCCATGGGTGGATTTCCAGGACAAACGAGGCAATGGTATGATCCTTTCTCTAGCACTTACAATGCTGGATGGGAAGATCAACATAATTTCAGTTACTGGAATCATCAACCAATCACTCCAAATGTGATACCAAATCGGCCACAAAGTTTCAATCAACCTAGAGTGCAGCAACCATTTCAAATGCAACCACCACCAATGCCAAATCCAGCACCGCAACCAGCTTCGCAAAACTCAGGTATGTCTCTCGAAGATATTGTTAATGCACTTGCCACTAACACAATGCAATTCCAGCAGGAAAACTGGGGCAAGTATCCAAAACCTGGCAAATCAAATGGGACAATTGGCCACTAGCATGAGCAAATTCGAGGGCCAAGGCTCAGAAGAATTATCTTGTCAAACGGTGATCAATCTAGTAGAGAATTCTTGTGCGATAACTTTGCAAAATGAAGAGCAATTAGATGTCCTACCAAAGATATCACAAACTGATGAAGGAGATGACACCACTTCCACCATGAACAAAACACTGACTTCTCAGGAGGAACAAGAACAAGAAATCCTGGAAACTTTTCGCAAAATCGAGGTGAGTATAGCACTTCTGGATGCTATCGAACAAGTACCTCATTATACAAAATGTCTCAAGGAGTTATGCACCAGCAAAAGAAAGTTAAAAAGAAATGAGAAAGTAAGTGTGGGGGAAGATGTTTCAGCTGTATTGCAAAGGAAAATTCCTCCAAAGTGCAAAGATCCAGGTACGTTCACCATGCCATATTCTAATTATGCTTCTTTAAATCTTGGACCTTTTGCGAAAATTGGTATTACCATTCAAATTGCTGATCGTTTTAATGCATATACCAAAAGAGTTGTGGAAGATATGCTTGTGCAGGTCAATCAATTGGTTTTCCTAGCAGACTCTTATGTTCTTGAAATAGAGGATGAGACATCTCCTAATCCAACACCGATTCTTTTAGGGAGACCATTCTCAAAAACTGTTAGAACCAAGATTGATGTTCCTGATGGCACTCTCATCATAGAGTTTGATGGCAAGGTGATATGTTTCAATATTTTTGAGGCTGTGAGGTACTCTAGTGACTTGCATTCTGTTTTTGCAGTTTACGTTGTTGATTCTTTGACACAACAATATTTTGAGTTAACTCGCACGATGGATTGGACAAATGTAGCTATTAGTGAGCATATGGGACAGAAAATTCTAAGAGTCAGGAATTTTGATGACGAGATGTCAAAGGAAAATGGAGGAAGCCTGTGGCCAAGCTTAATGACCATAGCAATAACACAAATAGGTATGATGTTTCGTATATTGAATTGCCTTTATCTAATGAGAAACTTCTTCCTTTTGTGATGAAAGCCAATACCTTGGAGCTTAAGTCACTTCCAGATCATTTGAATCATGGATTCGTGGGTGAGAATGATACTTTGCGAGTTACAATGGAAATGGGCCTTGCACGAATACAAGAAGAGAAACTCGTCCAAATACTTATAGATCACAAAATAGCTATTGGGTGGACGATTGCTAACATCCAAGGCCCAGCCATATGCATGCACCAATTCTTGTTTGAAGAAGGACCCAAGCCCACTAGAGAAGCACAGCGGAGATTGGACCCTGCCATGATGGAACCAACGTCGGGCTGAGGACGTTAAACCAAGCGCTTATTGGGAGGCAACCAAATGTTTTTGAAAAAAAAAAAAAAGAAGAAAAGAAAAATAAAATGAGGTAATAATGATCGATTTTTGTGTCTCGAGGAGATTCCTTTTGTAGGACATCAAATTGATCAGGTTTTATCTCTCTTTGCCATCTGTCTCATTTGTTTTTATATTTTTTACTTGTTTTTGACTTTTGTTTGCTATTGTGTTGTTATCTCGTTTATGTGTCTTTAGTTTCGTTTTTGCTCTTTTCTTTTCCTTTCTTTTGTTTAATTTGATTACTCTGTGCTTTGAGCTCATTTGTGCAGCAGCTTGTGGAAACATTCAAACGGGAGTTGAAGCCATTGTTCGAAGGTTTGAAACGTGCATATCTGGAAGAAGAACAAACTCAATCGCATTATCGATAATATCTCTCCTTTTCTTCTCTTCAATGGATGCTGATATCTTTCTATCGAACCTTCGTAAATATTTCCCTTCACTTCCTCAAAATGCTGTGTTTAAAATTTATAAAGTACGGATGACTAGACTTTGGGCATTGATGCTCCTAAATGTGCCTGCTGATATCCGATGGCTTATCGAAGCCAAGGTGAGATTGTCCGTGAGCCGGACATTAATCTCGCAAAATACATGCCTGGTCTAGGAAGGAGCTACTACGCCAAGAGGCGAAGAGCGAAAAGGTTACAAGTATGTTATAAATGTGCTAGATGGAATTGTAACCAAACTTGTCGTTCATTAGGTTTTGCGTCCAGGAATAGAGAAGATAAACTTTCATTTATTAAGAATGGTTTGAGTAATGAGTCGATGGATAATGTTTTGTTAACTCTCGAGTTACATTCTTGTGGACTTGTTCAGCGTGAATTGCTTAATCTATGGACACAATTTCGTGATGAATTGCAGTGTTATAGTCTAGGGAATCTTACTAAAAACGACCCTGTTTGCCAGTTTATAAGAAAACTGGATGGGAAGCAAATCCCCGACTCATAGAAGGCGTTTAAGCCGTTAATGGACGTAAAACCAGAGGAAGATGTGAGCCACAATCACAACTACTTGTATATTTGAATGTGTGTTGTTGTTGTCGAATTTTATTTCTTTCTTGTTTCGTTTTATCTGATTATCAATGTTGTTTTTGTGTTGTTGTTGTTTGTTGATTTTGTTTGTTTTAATTTCAAGTTTTCTTTTTGAATAACCATATGACTACCCTATGGCGATTAAGTACACGTGGGTGAGATAAGTGTGGAGGTTGTGTCAACCTCCGCCCCCGAAAAGGGTATCTCCATTTTTAATGGCTTTCACGTGGCGAGATAAGTGTGGAGGTTTTGTCAACCTCCGCGAAAGTGTATGTCCATTTTCCAGCTTCACGTGGGAGACAAGTGTGTAGGTTTTGTCAAACCTCGCCGAAAGCATATCTCATTTTTTCAAATCTTGGGGCGAAAAATCTGCATCGAGCAACCCCCACCGAAAGTATGTCCCCATGTGTCAAAATTTGAGAGTTTTATGGGTGTATATATACATTCTGCATATTTTCATATGTCATTCCATAACCTGTCTTGCAATTGAAAAGTATAATATCTAAGTGTCTTACACAAGATTAGAGCACTTGTAGAAATGGAGAAAACACCAATTCAGCGATTCCACAATATATGCGTATTTTGCGGATCGCAATTTGGTAAAGATGGAGAGTTTACCACAGCAGCTCTTGATCTTGGTAGGACATTAGCTGCGAGGGGTATTCATTTGATTTATGGAGGGGGTAGTCTTGGGTTAATGGGGTGTATGTCAACAGCTGCATCCCTAGGAGGAAGTAAAGTTCTCGGCATTATCCCTAAACCATTAGCTGTGCGAGATATCATAGGCAACACAATGGGGAAGAGTTACAGGTCTCTAGCATGCATGAGCGTATTGCACATATGGTTGTTAAGTCCGATGCATTTATAGCTTTGCCGGGTGTTATGGTACATTAGAGGAGATATTTCAAATCACCTCTTGGGCACAGCTAAACATCCATCGGAAACCCATTGGTTTGTTAAATGTTAATAAGTTTTTTGATGGTTTGTTGTCCTTTGTTGAGTCAAGCTGTAGAAAAAAATTTCATCTCACCAGTCAAGCAGAGGGCACAAATGATGAGGTTAGCAGGCTTCACCACATCTTGCATGGAGGAGTTAATGGACAAAACAAGAATTACGTGTGTGAGTATTTCACACTGATCCAAACAAATGGCTCGGATAGATGGGTTTGGAGAAGGCAATAAAAGGCGTATACTGGATTTAACTCTCCATCTGTAATCTCTATCTATTGGTTTGCTTCGTTTTTGTTTACTTTCTTTTTAGTGTGTTTATTTGAGATTTTTCATGTCATTTATTTTGAGTTTTTTTCAGGTTATTTCTTTCGTCCCAGGTAATATTTTCTAATCTCGGTTTTTAGAGTGGTGGCTTAAAAAGTTCAAGTTCTCTTGAAACGCATTCTGGATCTCTTCAATCCATAATGGCTGAATAAAGAGGCTAACTTCTAAACTTTGTAGACCCATTATAACTAACTTGTTTTTGTTTGCTGACTTGTTGAACTTTGTTATTTTATGAGTGAGTTTAGTTTTGCGTAATTTAGAGTTGTTATGTGTTTTTATCTTTATCAGTTTTGATTTAAAAAAAAAAACCAATTGTGGAAAAACCTGAGAATGGCAGAATATGGGGTTTGACGTGGTTAACCACTTTGTGAAAACGCCAATTCTCTTCTAAAATAAATCTGTAGTTTGTTATTCTCATGTTAGCTTTGAAGTGTAACTTGTTTCTTGTTTTGTTCTTCATAGATAAAGGTAATATAGGATGGAACCTTACATGCTCTATACGGGACTACTGGTCTAAGGGATTGTTGAAATATATCAATCTTGACGTCAGGTGGTAATCTCAACGCCACGTACCTCTTTTCTTGCATTTTGTGGGTCAATGATAAGATAATGATTGAATTAAGAATAACTCTTGAAAATTGATAAATGATGCATGGATCTGTGTGCTTGAAATGTTTATTGGTTTTCGCTTTGCTTTTGATTCCTTGCGCAACATTGAGCACTGAGTTATTATCACTGAGTTATTTGTTCGCTTAGAGAAAGTTTATGTAATTTAAATGTTTCTTCAGATTTCAATGAATTCTAGAACTTGTTTGATGGTCACTCGAGACGAAATCCTAGACTGTGCAAAATTGGGGAAATGATTTAGGCCATCTTTGGACCGTTTGAGCCTTAATAGCCAACCTTGACTGAAATTGATCCCTAGTTACCCCTTTGAGCCTTTGTAAGCATTTTTCTTTGTTAACTCACTAAAAGATTTCCTAACCTCAAATGAATTTATTCCAAACATTTTATCCCTTACCTATGATCATGTAGATCGTTCACAATTAAATTTTGAGCTATGTTCTGGTTTTGGGAAGTTAGAGGAGGTTGGGATGTGTCATGAGCAATACAAGTGAGTTCTATTATGTTAAAAAAAAAAAGAAAAACAGAAAAAAAACCAATCTGTACTTATCGTCCACGTACTTACACATTGAGGACAATGTGTTGTTTTAAGTGTGGGGGAGGGGAAGTGTAATAAAAAAAAAAGAAGAAAAAAAAGAAAAAAAGAAAAAAAAAGAAGAAGAATAAGAGATCTATACCCTTAAGTGTTCTTAAAAAGAATGAAACAACAAAGTGTGGGGGTATAGTTTTCTTTTGTTTTCTCCAAAAAAAAAAAGATTGAGTGTTCTAAATAAGTTTGGGGGAGTAACCTGGTGAATTGAAATGAAGTTGTGTTATAGGGTTGAGCTCTACATAGTCTTGAATGATTTATGGGTTTGTGGGTGATTTGAGCCAAATTATTATCCTTTATCATACCTTCACCCAAGCCAAACGTTACAAGCTTAATAAAGTCCTACTTGATCCTTGGTGTTGTGCATGTCTACATTAGTGGAGAGTGACTTGAAAAGCAAGCCTATGGAGTTCCTTTATACACACATCTTCAATATTAAATATGATTCATTTTTATGCATAAACTCAGCGGGGTTACAAGTGATTAGGTGAGAATGGCTCTACACACACACACTTGAGGAATTGAAGTGAAGCGAAACTAATCTTTGATATGAAATTCTTGATCAAGTGCATTATTTTGAAGTTTTCCTTGGGTTATAATTAAGTACAATCTTTGAGGCCTATTTGCAAGATAAAGCATTTGTGTGTTTTAATTTTTTTGTTGCTTCTGTTTCGGTTTAGTTTTATTTCATATTGTCGTAGTTGCTCGAGGACTAGCAAAGTCTAAGTGTGGGGGAATTTGATAAGTGTCTATTTATATATCATTTTCATATCAATTCGTCCATGTTTCATTGCAATATTCCTTGGTATTTTTATGTTTTTGTGTGGTTTTGATGTTTGTAGGAGTTTTGGAGCAACTTACACAAAATTAGAGTAAAACCCTTCATTTTCACCTCTGCTAGTCAACCAATTTCTTGGAGTTGATTGTATCGATATACAATTAACCGGATAACATGCTGTATACCATTGAAAAGCTCTCGAAGTCTATTTTCTGGAGAAATTTACGGTTCACGAATTTATGTAGTGTACCGAAAGTTGTGATAAAAATGATATAAGAAGTGTATATTTGTAATTCCATATATCACTGTAGCATGTTATTAAATACGGGGAACTGTAGCAAGTTACTGTAGCATAGTATTTAAACACATTTTAGGGTTTTATTTTCATAACTGGAAGAGGGAAAAATGTGGGAGGAGGCTGCATTTCTGGATTTCTCTCATCCCTTGGAGTTCTTGAAGGAGAAAGAAGATTTTGAAAGAGGAGGAACTACAATTCCAAGAAGATTCATCTACAAAGAAGATTTCAAAGAATTTGCTAAGTTCTTTCTTTCCTTTTCAATTCTGGAATTTCTCTGTATTGTATTTGTTATTCTGATTGAATATGTGTAACTAAATCTGAATTGGTTGAGGGTGATTTCAAAGCCCTTGATCTGGATTTTGTGAGTTGATTGTGTAAGAAATTGTTATCCAATTCTCTAATTGAAGTTGCTTGTATTTTCCCATATGTAATGCTTATGATTGCTTGCTGATTGTATTTGGAATGGCCAACTGAATATAATCTGGTTGTTGTCTATTGCTAGATTAGAAATCTTGATCCGTAATTGTCATGAATTTCCAATCATTAGTAGAAAAATTGTGATCAGAGATTGCAATTGGAAAATACAACCTAGGTTAAATAATCCGAACTTGTGTGATTATTGCTTAGATCAACCTATCTTTCTCACGTAATGCTTCTATTGAATTAAACTTAGAGAGCTTGTTCTAGGTTGTTTAATGGATAGAGATTAAATAAAGAGCTTGTTTTCTTTAACAACAAAATAAGGAAAGATTGGGATAACAGAGCTTGTTGTTATCTACGGTTGATAATTTTAATGCTGTAATTGGATTACAATTCTATGTTAATTCACAAATTCATATCTTGTGGCAGAGAATGAACCCTTAACCAAGTGTCTCTCATTGAATTTTCAATTCATTTAATATTGTGTTGTGTTATTCTTCT
>SNVD02001246.1:0-14408 GCA_013180625.2 Boswellia sacra | reverse complement strand
TTTGTAGGAGTTTTGGAAGCAACTTGCACAAAAATGGAGTAAAACCCTTCATTTTCACCTCTTCTAGTCAGTGATCTTCTCGGATTTAATTGTATTGATATACAATGAACCCGACGACATATTATATACCGTAGGAAAGCTCTCGAAGTCTATTTTCTGGAGAAATTTACGGTTTATAAATCCATTCAGTGTACCAAAAGTTGTAATCAAAACAGTGTGAGAAGTATAGAAATGTAATTCCACAAATCACTGTAGCATGTATAATACAGGACACTGTAGCAGGTTACTGTAGCATAGTATTTAAACACATTTTAGGGTTTTATTTTGATAACTTGAAGAGGGGAGAACATGGTGGAGGCTGCAGCTTTGGAATTCTTTCATCTCCTGGAGTTCTTGAAGGAGAAAGGATGATACCGGATCTTCGAGATATGGCTCTGATACCAAATCTGATACCGGGCTGCTGGATTGTAATATATCAGGATAGGATCTTCAAGTTGATTATCAACTCAACCAATGGCTGGAACAAATAAAATGGAACCTAACAAACACTCTTCGACAGGGATAACAAGCTCACCACCAAAGTAAACACCAATGGGATATAGATAATTCACCACCCAAGGATGTAAACCAAGGATACAGGGCTTAAACTTACTCACCACTCTATGGAATCCACCAAGAGATACAGAGTTAAGAAGAAATCAGTGTAAACACTGAAATTTCACTCAAATTCGAATTCAAAACTTCACTCCCTTGAATACACAACTTTAGAGCTTAAATAACTTGGAACAACCCTCCAAGCATAGGTAAAAAGACAATAATTAAATGATTTCAACAATTACAGCTCAACTACTACATTGACAACTGATTTATTAACCAAGACTCATAAGTAAACTCATTAGGTAATAAAGCATAACCAACTAAGCTAGAAATTCAAATTCCAACCAACTAAGCAATCAAATTCAAATTCTAGAGTAGACTTTAATTGATAAGTGTCTATTTATATATCATTTTCATATCAATTCGTCCATATTTCTTTGCTATATTCCTTGGTATTTTTATGTTTTTGTGTGATTTTGATGTTTGTAGGAGTTTTGGAGCAACTTGCACAAAAATGGAGTAAAACCCTTCATTTTCACCTCTGCTAGTCAACCATCTTCTCGGATTTAATTGTATTGATATACAATGAACACGATGACATATTATATACCGTTGGAAAGCTCTCGAAGTCTATTTTCTGGAGAAATTTACGGTTTATAAATCCATTCAGTGTACCAAAAGTTGTACTCAAAACAGTGTGAGATGTATAGAAATATAATTCCACAAGCCACTGTAGCATGTATAATACGGGGCACTGTAGCAAGTCACTGTAGCAGAGTATTTAAACACATTTTAGGTTTTATTTTCATAACTTGAAGAGGGGAGAACGTGGTGGAGGCTGCAGCTCTGGAATTCTTTCATCTCTTGAAGTTCTTGAAGGAGAAAGGAAGCTTGGAAAGAGGAAGAACTACAATCCAAAGAGAATTACATCAAATTTGCTAAGTTTTTCCCTTCCCTTTCATTTTCTGGAATGTCTCCATGTTGTATTGTATTTAACACGTTCTTAAACATGTGTAACTGAATCTGAATTGGTTGAGGGTGATTTCAAAGTCCCTGATATGATTTTTGTAAGTTGATTGTGCAAGAAGTTGTTATCCAATTCTCTAATTGAAGTTGCTTGTATTTTCCCATATCTAATGCTTATGATTGCTTGCTGATTGTATTGGAATGGCCAACTGAATATAATCTGGTTGTTGTCTATTGCTAGAGTAGAAATCTTGATCCGTAATTGTCTTGAATTTCTAATCCTTAGTAGCAAAATTGTTATCAGAGATTGCAATTGGAGAATACAACCTAAGTTAAATAATCCGAGCTTGTGTGTTTATTGCTTAGATCAACCTATCTTCTTATCGTAATGCATCCATTAAATTAAATTTAGAGAGCTTGTTCTAGGTTGTTTAATGGATAGAGATTAAATAAAGAGCCTGTTTTGTTTAACAATAAAGTAAGGAAAGATTGGGGATAACAGAGCTTGTTGTTATCTACGGTTGGTAATTTCAATGGTGTAATTGGATGACAATTCTACAATTAATTCGCAAATCCATATCTTGTGGTAGAGAAGGATCCCTTAACCAGGTTTCGCTCATTGATTTTTCAATATGTTTTAATTTGCATTGTGTTATTCTTTACTGGCATTAATATTTCATCAAGTTAATCAATCAACAAAACCACCCCCATTTGTTCTGTTGTGGCTATAAAATAACAAATTCAATTAGAATCAATCCTCGTGGGAATGATATCTACTTATCACTTTATTACTTGTGCGACTAGTATACTTGCTAGTTTCGAACGCATCAAATTTTTGGCGCCGTTGCCGGGGATTGATTTTCTAATCGATTTGTTATTTTGTTTTCATTGTTGATTCATATTTTTGTTTGTTTTTCTTTTTTGATTGTTTGTGTTTAGACGACATGGTAGTAAACCTCCAACAATTCAGTAGCTGATTTGAGCCACAATTACATTGGAGTGTAAATGAGGTAAGCACTCAGAACATTGAACAACAACTTTCTGAGCTAACTTCTCTTGTGGAAAACATGGCTATAGGAGATATGGAGAAATCTTATGCATGTGGGATATATTCTACTATAGAGCATCCAATCGACATGTATCCAACTTTACAAGAAGAATATATGGAACAAGCCAATGCCATGGGTGGATTTTCAGGACAAACGAGGCAATGGTATGATCCTTTCTCTAACAATTACAATGCTGGATGGGAATATCACCATAATTTCAGTTACTGGAATCATCAACCAATCACTCCAAATGTGATACCAAATCGGCCATAAGGTTTCAATCAACCTAGAGTGCAGCAACCTTTTCAAATGCAACCACCACCAATGCCACATCCAGCACCGCAACCAGCTTCACAAAACTCAGGTATGTCTCTCCAGGACATTGTTAATGCACTTGCCACTAACACAATGCAATTCCAGCAGGAAACTGGGGCACGTATCCAAAACCTGGCAAATCAAATGGGACAATTGGCCACTAGCATGAGCAAATTCGAGGGCCAAGGCTCAGAAGAATTATCTTGTCAAACGATGATCAATCCAAGAGAGAATTCTTGTGCGTAACTTTGCAAAATGAAGAGCAATTAGATGTCCTGCCAAAGAAATCACAAACTGATGAAGGAGATGACACCACTTCCACCATGAACATGACATCATCTTCTAAGGTAAATCTTAAGACTCCTATTCCTTCCTATGTTACTCCTCCACCTTTTCCTAGCAGATTTGCAAAATCAAAGAAGGAGGAACAAGAACATGAAATCCTGGAGACTTTTCATAAGATTGAGGTAAATATACCACTTCTGGATGCTATCGAGCAAGTATCTCGTTGTACAAAATGTCTCAAGGAGTTATGCACCAGTAAGAGAAAGTTAAAAGGGAATGAGAAAGTAAGTGTGGGGGAAAATGTTTCAGCTGTTCTACAAAGAAAAATTCCTCCGAAATGCAAAGATCCAGGTACATTCACCATTCCATACACCATTGGTAAAACCAAGTTTGAAAGAGCTATGTTAGATTTAGGAGCATCTATTAATGTCATGCCATTTATTTATGCTTCTTTAAATCTTGGACCGTTCACTACAAGAAATTTTGAAATACTTGACACATTAGCTTTTATATATTTGACCATTTTTTCTAAAACCGTAAAATATGATGTACCCAAAAAAAGTCAACATACTTTTTGCTTATATTTGACACTTTCCTATGAAAGTTCTAAACAATTTCTTCAAATATGTCCCATGTAAACATTGTTTAGTACTGGCATTCATGATGAAAGTTCTTAAATTTTTTTCTGTACTATTTTATGAAGCAGTGATTTGAGCAACAATCACATTAGAGGGAGTATTCCAATCAACTTGCCCCTTACCATAAGAAATTTGTATGTTTGAACATCAGTCATTCTTTTATCCAAAGTTTAGCAAGCTTTTCTGCTGTTCATCTGCATGCACAAATCCTTGAATAAATTATTGTTGTTCTTCTATTTTGTAGTTCCCTTGCAGATAATAACTTCTCTGGAGGCATCCCTCAAACATTGTCCATGTTAACACAATTGTTGGATTTGTAAGTATTGAGTAAACTTGCTTATCTAGTGTCATATTGTCAAGTTGATATTATTTTGGAATAATATTTCTCTTCATGTACCTTTATTCTCATAAGGTCCGTAGGCAACAACCCGTTGAGCGGAGGAATACCTGATGCCTTTCAACAGCTCACAGCTCTAATAAATTCTCAGGCAATTTCTGTTCAGTTACACTTTTTTCCTTATATTGTTGTTTTAGTATTTGGTTATGATCATATATTATGGTGTAGAGACCTGTCAGCTAACAATTTGAGTGGTCAACTGCCTCCTTCAATGGCTGGTTTGTCATCAATCACCACATTGTAAGTACAATCTTAATAGTTAATGCAATGAGAGAATATGTTGACTGCCAATTTATCCTTTAATTCTATATGTACTTATGGATTGCAGGCACCTGCAGAACAATAAGCTTACTGGGACCCTTGATGTTCTAAAGGATCTTTACCTAAATGATCTGTACCTACCTCACCTCCTCTGTTTTTCACTTGTTTTATCAATTTCATTACAAAAAAATGCAGTTTACATCCAAAGGTAATAGTAGTTATCATACACAAGCTTCTGTTACTCACAAATTATTTTCTTTTCCTGTAGGAACATTATTTGTTCTCTAGGCCTATACCTGCCCAGTTGTTGACTATTCCAAATTTCAGGTAAAGCCATAAACACTTGAGTTTACTTTCTTTTTTGTTGTTAACTTGTTATTTTCAACAGTCTCTGCCTATATATATAGAGCCATAAGAGGTGTGATTAGATATACATGGGTTAATCATATCTCAGAATTTAAAATCTGTATTCTTGTGACATTAAGGCAGCCCTGGTTGGATCATGTTTAAACAGCCTTACCAATTATTTATTACCAAACTAGTGAGTCAGAAAGCAGTCACATATGTGTTCTTTTCTATTAGATTGTGGGAGTAGCACATGAGCTACCCAGTTTCTTGAAACCTAGCGCAGCTGAATACATTCTTTTCAAATGGAATCTTAAAAAAAAGAACCTATGATTAATAGTAAATTAAAAGAAAGAAGAAGAAGAAGATTCAATGCTTCCATCTCTTAAATAAAGACATACTATTATCGGATATTGTTATCCAATATGCCAATAAGATGGGGGATGTTTCTCGCATCAATATATTTGTGATCCTTCTAGCTTATCTTTTTCTTCTTCTTTTTCTTTTGTTCTATACTTTCTTGGTTGTTTTGATGATTGTAGCATTTACTCTGCAGAAAAGATGGAAATCACTTTAATACAACTATTATTCCATCACCTCCATCTGTTGCTTGGGCACCATCTTCTACAAATGCATCTGGGTATCTGGCAGGTGTACCTATTATCTCTGAAGTACCAAAGTCAGAAGATGGAAAAAAATTTGGGACAACAAAGTTGGCCATTTTGATTACTGGTATAGGGGTTTTGATACTTTTTGCTTTAGGAGTCTGTCTCTTTATCTACAGATGCTGCAAAGATAGGAAAGTGAATAAAGATTTTGAGAGTAACACTGTGGATGCATATAAGGGCCTTAAGGAGAATTCTAACTGCAGTAAAGCTTCATTACAATCTATTGTTCAAATGGAGAAAGGTGGTTTACTCTTTTTAGTTTTTTGTCCTTTTTCTATTTATCTTGTTCCTTTTTTTGGCCCGCCATTGATAAGTGCCATAAGCAATTTCTAAAAAGCCTGTCATCAAATCCTGAGATGGAAATGGATTAGGCAGTAGAGTGGGAACAATTCCAAAGCCACATGATGAACAGGTGTTATATGTGATTAGACTTGCTGCAAGTTTAAGCAATCTCATAAGGCATGAAATTGAAATTATAGCTGCTGATGTGAATTTTCTATGCTACAGCTACCACCACCTCCTTTGTCTTTGCCCGCTGTTGAGAAGGTTGTAAAACCGCTTGCACTTGCAGAAGCAACAACAAGGAGTCATCCTTCTAAGAATTTGAACAATTGTTCTGCAAATGTTTTCACCATTGCATCACTTTAGCAATATACAAATAGCTTTTCTGAAGAAAATTTTATTGGTGAAGGCACACTTAGGAGTGTTTATAAGGCTGAGCTTCCAGATGGAAAAGTATGAATTCTTTTGATCAACTATGAATTGATTTTTGTAAACATCTTCTGGCTGTTAATTTGATTTGATTCCCATGTTTGGTTGTGTGCATACATTAGATCTGTTGTGTATCTAAGTCTGTGTATGTGCATTCATTTTGTCATGATTGTTGATTAGTTATAGATAAAAGTGCAGCTGTATTATTCTTTTGCACTTCCGTGCACTTAATTTCAGATCCTGGCATCTGATCTTTACTTCTTGTTACTTTTATAGCTACTTGCGATCGAGAAACTGGGCACTGCATCTTCCTATTGGTAGAGTGATGATGAATTTCTTGAATTAGTGGCTAGGATCTCTAAACTTCGACATGCTAATATTGTCAATCTAGTCGGTTATTGTAATGAGCATAGACAGCATCTACTTGTCTACGAGTACTATGGAAATGGAATGCTTCATGATGTACTGCATGTGGATCAAGAGTACCGCCAAAAATTTTCATGGAATATGCGTATCCGGGTCGCACTGGGAGCTGCCAGAGCCTTATAATAAGTAGAAGAAACCAACTCAGGATTTATGTGAATTCCCTGGCTAATATATGGCAAATAGAGAACATTGTGGCTAAAGTATTACAGATCGAAGTGGTTTTTTTTATTGTATCACAATCACTGGTGGCCTAAGAGATTCCGAAGAACGGCCCATAACTCCTGCTTGTAGTTTGAATTGTTGTGCAAGTGTTCTTTTGCCTATATTCTCTGTCACTATTCAGTTAGAAACTAACATTTCTCTTTTCTATTTTGGTAAAGGTATTTGCATGAAGGATGCCACCCATCAATTTTGCACAAGAATTTCAAGTCTGCTAATATTCTCCTTGATGAGAAGCTTGCAGTACATGTAGCAGACTGTGGGTTGGCTCCTGTCCTATCATCTAGCTCCACAAGTGAGGTAATTTTACAATTGATTGAATGTTTGTTGGAGCCTCTAGCCTGTTGTACAAATTATGCTCTTGAGCTGTGTTGATTGAATATCAATACAGGTAATTTAACTGATACTACCTCTTACATGAGATTTAAGAACAATGAAGATCAAGCAACTAATACTACCTCTTATATGATATTAAAGAACAGTGAAGATCAAACGACTAATGGTACTACAAATATGAGATTGAAGAACAGTGAAGATCAAGCAACAAATACAGCCCCTCTTGTGAAGCGTAAGAACAATGAAGAGCAGGCAACTAATGTTGCCCCGCTTGTGAGATTAAGAAACATTGAAGACCAAGTAACCATTAATAAACCTCATGTTATAGTTGAAGCTGATGAAAGACCCACCATTCAGGTAGGTTGCCTGCTTCCTTGAACAGAATGATTTATATTCTCTGGTTTTGTGTACATAATTTTCCTTAACTTTGTTTAGTATTAAAGTTTTTGCATGATTTTATTATTTGGTTTAAAAGTTAAAACACGGCCTTTTCGCATTCAAACTTCTTGGTAAAACTTATTTTCAAAGAACAAGATCTGCACTTCATTAAGTAAATATATTTAGAGACTTTTGTATAGGCCCATGGAAATTGTTTACAGCTAGGACGTGTCCACTACAAGAAATTTTCAATTATTTGACAAATGCAAATACTGTGTTTGTTTTTATCCAACTCCACTGTGAATATATATGAAACAAATACAATATTTATGTATATATATAGCTTTTGCACTTTAATTTTGACTTAATGCTACAGGTTACCACTCCGTTGTTAAAATTCAAGGCTGAGTTCGTGTTAAACAAAGCCCAGCGTTTGACTTTTGACTCATCTTCTCCTAATGGCATTCTTCTTTTTCAGGAAGTTAGTAAGCTAATTGTAGCTTATGGATCAAGGATTTTAGCTCTTCCAAATGCTGCTGATATATATGGCTTCAAGTACAAGGGAATATGGATTTGTTTAACTATTCTCTCAAGAGGTTATAATATGAACTATTTTATGTTTTTAACTATAAAATATGGGTGGCTGTCACTTGTTGTGATTGTATGATTGATTTTTGAATGGATGTACTTCTGTTGCTTAAATAAACATGTTGGCATACCAAATTTCTTTGAGAAGTTATTGTGGGTCAATGCACCAAAGTTGCCTATAGATTCTTTGCTCTTACATGTTTATTTCTTGTTTATGTGAGCCATGTGTGGATTTCAAGCCTCCCTAGCTATTTTATCTCTTCACCTACTGCTTGGGACAGTCTTACTCCTGTTAATAGTTTAAAAAGATAAAAAGCTGTATACTTTTTAGTAGTAAAATGTAATAGAACTAGAAAGAAAGACAGATCTTTTAGAGCGTGGATAGATCTGATACTTTTATTATTTATTATTTATTATTATTTTTTTGCCTGGCATGTTACTTTTAGAGTGTGGACTAGTTTGATATAATATTAGATTTGTGGCACCGTTGTCACTAATTGAGTGAGCAGCTTTTCATTTAATTACATTTTACTGTATGGGGGTTAATTCTTTTTCTGCTTTCCCACTGATGCAGCTCTTGCGGGAAACTATGTCAACTTTGGCGTTTTCTAATTATATGGTGATAGAGCCCTTGCTGATGCACTTGACATTGCTCTTAAGATGACACTTTCAATTCCCTTGGCTGACATATTGGCTTTCAGGAAGGTATGCAAATAGTAGGAACGCCCTGGCCCGACTAGGGATTGCCATTTCTTTATTTGTTGTAAAATATTGTCAAAATCAATTGATAAACTGATGCGTGTATGCATATCATTTAGTGTATTGCTTTATATTGTAGAATGTTACGACCGTGTTAAAAATAAAATTTTTCTCGTCGCAAGTGAATACAAATTACATATAAATACATATTGAGTATTATACGTTTACAAATAGGATTGTGGTATTTGATCATTATATTAATAACTGAAGAGGCATTTGCTTTATTTTGTATGCGGTACCTAACATTTTGATTATTTTAACATAGTAAATTTGCTATTTCAACTTCGAAGGCTATAGGGAGAGTTGAATAATGCCACTGCTAGTGCCATCTTCATAACTTTTTTCCATTCATCTTTGAAACTGCAACTGCCACTACCATCGTCCCACTATTGTTGCTACTCTGTAACACCCTTTTAGAAATCAAATTTCACATGTGATATCTGTATTTTCATTGTAAGGAATGATGGACGTGAATATCTTTTAAGGCGTATTCTTCGTCGAGCTGTTCGACATGGGAGTGAGGTTCTAAGAGCCTCAGAAGGATTTTTTTTCAATTCTAAAATTTTTGAAAAATGTTTGCTTGATAAATGTGTGTGTGTTTGTTGGTTTTTTTTCTTTTAAATAAATGCTGAAATGTATCCATTGCACTGTGCGAAAGTTTGCTTGATATTGTCACTTGATCACTTGCATTCATTCTTAATGAAATTGGATGTTATAAAGCCCTCTGCTTTGCGAAGGACTGATTGATTGTCAACTTTCATTCAGGGAATTGAGAAGTTTAAAAAGGCTGCTCAGGATGTTGGTGTGGATTTGCTTGTGTAGACCAGACATCGAAGGGGCTTTTGACTAGATCTTTTGTTTATATGGTATGTTGTTTATTTATGTTGGGAGAAATAGATATATAAATTTGTAATGCCAAGTTCAACAGTCTTTATCTATGAACTCAAATATTTTTTTTTCTTGGTCATGTTGTATTGACAAGTTTATAATGATAGAATTGAGTGGGATTCAGACCCTTTTCCTCTTTAATATATTGAGTGCAATAATAGTGTTTTAACCATTCAATCAATTCTATTTGTATTATGTTTTCAAGAAAGACTATATAATATAAATAATTTTTGTGAAAAATATTTATAACATACTTGACGGTTCAAAACATTATGATGCCATTCCCAAAAAGTTGACAATAACAAACCGTCAAATATGGGCTGAATATGTCATATTTGATGGTTACCTATTAATAAACAGTCAAATATGAGCTAAAAATTGGGGTAATATTTGATACAATAAGTCAAATATGAGTTCTGTCATACATTACAGTATCCAAACCGACAAGTATAATAAACAGTCAAATATGAGCTAAAATATTCGTCGGTTAAAAAAGAGTCAAATAATAATACTGACATATTTGACGATCAAAAGGAATCAAATATGAAAAAATTAGGTTTTCGTTTTTGTCATACTTGACAGTGTTGAAACGGTCAAGTATTAAAGTAATAATATTTGTCTTAGCTCACATACTTGACGGTCAAAAGCAATCAAATATGTTTTGTAAAGAGTCAAATATTAGCCAAAAATTTGTTATACTTGACAGTATCGAAAGGGTCAAGTATTAAAGTCATAATATTTGTCTGTCAAAAAGAGTCAAATATTATTCTATGTTCACATACTTGACGGTCAAAAGCAATCAAATATGGAAAAAATTTCGTAAAACTTGACGGTTACTGCACAATACATGACGGTTATAAGCAGTCAAATTTTAAAAAATTCGAACGTTAGGTTCATAATATTTGACGGTTACTGTCAAATATTATTAACAAAAATTTAAAAATTTTGACCGTTACTTTGTCATATTTGACGGTTAATGTCAAATATTTCTTTAATAAACCGTCAAATAAGGCCTAAAATTTGAATCCAAAGGTATACAAACTTGACTGTTTTGTAAGAGTCAAATAATGCTATAGTGAATATTTGACTGTTTGACCAACGGTCAACTACTATCATATTTGACGGTGACATATATGACACGCAAAAACCCTCAAATATTATCATATTTGACGGCTAAAAACAGTCAAATATTTGTTTTTTTCTTGTAGTGTTTTGCGAAAACTGGTATTACCATTCAGTTTGCTGATCATTTTAATGCATATCCCAAAAGAGTTATGGAAGATGTGCTTGTGCAGGTGAATCAATTGGTTTTCTCAGCAGACTTCTATGTTCTTAAAATAGAGGATGAGACATCTCCTAATCCAACACCGATTCTTTTAGGGAGACCATTCTCGAAAACTTCTAGAACCAAGATTGATGTTCATGATGGCACTCTCACCATGGAGTTTGATGGCAAGGTTATCCGTTTCAATATTTTTGAGGCAATGAGGTACCCTAGTGACTTACATTCTGTTTTTGCAGTTGACGTTATTGATTCTTTGCCACAACAATGTTTTGAGTTAACTCGCAAGAATGGATTGGATGTAGCCATTAGTGAGCACATAGGGACAGAAAATTCCAAAGAACCAAGAAGATAGATACAAGTGTCCAAAGAAATGGAGGAAGCTATGGCATGCTTAGATGAGACTATAGCTATAATCACAAATAGGTATGATGTTTCGTACATTGAATTGCCTTTATCTAATGAGAAACTTCTTCCTTCTGTGATAAAAGCCAATACCTTGGAGCTTAAGCTACTTCCGGATTATTTAAGGCATGTGTTTTTGGGTGAGAATGATTGTTTGCCAGTTATAATAGAAATGGGCCTTGCACCACTACAAGAAGAAAACTCGTCCAAGTACTTAGAGATCACAAAATAAATATTGGGTGGACGATTGCTAACATCCAAGGCCCAGCCATATGCATGCAACAATTCTTGTTGGAAAAAGGATCCAAGGCTACTAGCGAAGCACAGCGGAGATTGGACCCTCCCATGATGGAACCAACGTCGGACGTTAAACCAAGCGCTTATTGGGAGGCAACCCAATATTTTTTGAAAAAAAAAAGAAAAGAAAAATAAAATAAGGAATAATGATCAATTTTTGGGTCTCGAGGAGATTCCTTCGTCTAGACCTAAATTGGACCAGGTTTTATCTCTCTTGCATCTGTCTTATTGTTTTATATTTTTTTGACCTTTGTTTGCTATTGTGTTGGTATCTCTTTTATGTGTCTTTAGTTTCGTTTCTACTCTTTTCTTTTCCTTTCTTTTGTTCAATTTGATTATTCTGTGCTTTGAGCTCATTTGTGCAGCAGCTTGTGGAAACATCCAAACGGAAGTTGAAGTCATTCGCCAAAGGTTTGAAACGTGCATATCTTGGAGAAAAACAAACCCGATCGCATTATCGGTAATATCTCTTCTTTTCTCCTCTTCAATGGATGCCGATATCTTTCTGTCGAATCTTCGTAAATATTTCCCTTCACTTCCTCAAAATGCTGTGTTTAAAATTTATAAAGTACGATGACTAGACTTTGGACATTGATGCTCTTAAATGTGCCTGCTGATATCCGATGGCTTATCGAAGCCAAGGTGAGATTCTCCGGTGAGCCGGACATTAATCTCGCAAAATACATGCCTGGTCTAGGAAAGAGCTACTACGCCAAGAGGCGAAGAGCGAAAAGGTTACAAGTATGTTATAATGTGCTAGATGGAATTGTAACCTGACTTGTCGTTCATTAGGTTTTGCGTCCAGGAATAGAGAAGATAAACTTTTATTTATTAAGAATGGTTTGAGTAATGAGTCGCTGGATAATGTTTTGTTAACTCTCGAGTCACATTCTTGGGGACTTGTTCAGCGTGAATTGCTTAATCTATGGACACAATTTCGTGATGAATTGCAGTGTTATAGTCTAGGGAATCTGACTAAAAACGACCCTGTTTGCCAGTTTATAAGAAAACGGGATGGGAAGCAAATCCCCGACTCATAGAAGGCGTTTCAGCCGTTACTGGACGTAAAACCAGAGGAAGATGTGAGCCACAATCACAACTACTTGTATATTTGAATGTGTGTTATTGTTGTTGAATTTTTTTCTTGTTTCGTTTGATCTGATTATCAATGTTGTTTTTGTGTTGTTGTTGTTTGTTGATTTTGTTTGTTTTAATTTCAAGTTTTCTTTTTGACAAACCATATGACTACCCTATGGCATAAGTACACGTGGGAGATAAGTGTGAAGGTTTTGTCAACCTCCACCGAAAGTGTATCTCCATTTTTAATGGTTCACGTGGGAGATAAGTGTGGAGGTTTTGTCAACCTCCGCCGAAAGTATATCTCTACTTTTCATGGTTCACGTGGGAGACAAGTGTGTATGTTTTGTCAAACCCCGCCGAAAGCATATCTCATTTTTTCAAATCTTGGGGCGATAAATCTGCATCGAGCAACTCCCACCGAAATTATGTCTCCATGTGTCAAATTTGAGAGTTTTACGTGTGTATATATCCATTCTCCATATTTTCAAATGTCATTATTATAACCTGTCTTACACTTGAAAAGCATATTACCTAACGTGCATCATTGTCTTACACAAGGTTAGAGCACTTGTAGAAATGGAGAAAACACCAATTCGGCGACTCCAAAATATATGCGTATTTTGTGGATCGCAATTGGTAAAGATGGAGAGTTTACAACAGCAGCTCTTGATCTTGGTAGGACATTAGCTGAGAGGGGTATTCATTTGATTTATGGAGGGGGTAGTCTTGGGTTAATGGGGTGTGTGTCAACAGCTACATCCCTAGGAGGGAGCAAAGTTCTCGGCATTATCCCTAAACCATTAGCTGTACGAGATATCGTAGGCAATACAATCGGGGAAGAGTTACAGGTCTCTAGCATGCATGAACGTATTGCACATATGGTTGTTAAGTCCGATGCATTTATAGCTTTGCCTGGTGGTTATGGTACATTAGAGGAGATATTTCAAATCACCTCTTGGGCACAGCTAAACATCCATCGGAAACCCATTGGTTTGTTAAATGTTAAGAATTTTTTTGATGGTTTGTTGTCCTTTCTTGATCAAGCTGTAGAAAAAAACTTCATCTCACCGTCGGCGAGGCAAATTCTGGTTACAGCTTCAACTGCAGGGGAGTTAATTGATAAACTCCAAGAATTCGTCTATTCGCCTGATCCAACAACGGCTCGGATAAATTGGTTTGGAGAAGGCAATAAAAGACGTAGACTAGATTTAACGCTCCATCTGTAATCTCTACCTATTGGTTTGCTTTGTTTTTGTTTACTTTCTTTTTAGTGTGTTTATTTGAGATTTTTCATGTCATTTCTTGTGAGTTTTTTTTTTCAGGTTATGTCTTTCGCCCCACGTAATATTTTCTAATAATGGCTTTTAGAGTGATGGCTTAAAAAGTTCAATTCCTCTTGAAACGCATTCTGGATCTCTTCAATCCGTAATGGCTTAATAAGGAGGCTAACTTCTAAACTTTTTAGACCCATTCTAACTGACTTATTTTTGCTTGTTGGCTTGTTGGACTTTGTTATTT
>SNVD02001245.1:0-146321 GCA_013180625.2 Boswellia sacra | reverse complement strand
TTCAATCCATGATGGCTGAATAAGGAGGCTAACTTCTAAACTTTGTAGACCCATTCTAACTAACTTGTTTTTGTTTGCTGACTTGTTGAACTTTGTTATTTTATGAGTGAGTTTAGTTTTGCGTATTTAGAGTTGTTATGTGTTTTTATCTTTATCAGTTTTGATTTAAAAAAAAAACAATTGTGGGAAAACCTGAGAATGGCAGAATATGGGGTTTCTTTAACCCTTGAAACGCATTCTCTCTAAATAAATCTGTAGTTTGTTTATTTTATGTTGTTTGAAGTGTCTTGTTTCTTGTTTTGTTCTTTATAATAAAGGTATATAGGCTGGAAACCTTAAGTCTGCGGGCTACGGGTCCTAAGTCTCCCCCCTCGTTCGTTGTTGGTGACACCCCCAGTGTCGATTGTTGAAATATACAATCTTGACTCAGGTGTAACAACGCCACGTACCTCTGTTCTTGCATTTTGTGGGTCGATGATAAGATAATGATTGAATTAAGAATAACTCTTGGAAAATGATAAATGATGCATGGATCTGTGTGCTTGAAATATTTATTGGTTTTCGCTTTGACTTTGATTCCTTGTGCAACATTGAGCACTGAGCTATTATCACTGAGTTATTTGTTCACTTAGAGAAAGTTTATATAATTTAAATGTTTCTTCAGATTTCAATGAATTCTAGAACTTGTTTGATGGTCACTCGAGGCGAAATCCTAGACTGTGCAACATTGGGGAAATGATTTAGGCCATCTTGGACCGTTTGAGCCTTAATAGCCAACCTTGACTAAAATTGATCGTTAGTTACCCCTTTGAGCCTCTGTAAGCCTTTTTCTTTGTTAACTCACTAAAAGATTTCCTAACCTCAAATGAATTTGTTCAAAACAGTTTATCCCTTACCTATGAGCATGTAGATCATTCACAATTAAATTTTGAGCTATGTTCTGGTTTTGGGAAGTTAGAGGAGATTGGGATGTGTCATGAGCAACGCAAGTGAGTTCTATTGTGTTTGAAAAAAAAAAGAAAAAAAAAGCCAATCTGTACTTATCCTTCACGTACTTACACATTGAGGACAATGTGTTGTTTAAGTGTGGGGGAGGGGAAGTGTAATAAAAAAAAAAGAAAAAAAAGAAAAAAGAACAAAAGAAGAAGAATAAGAGATCTATACCCTTAAGTGTTCTTAAAAAGAATGAAACAACAAAGTGTGAGGGTATAGTTTTCTTTTGTTTTCTGCAAAAAAAAAAAAAAGATTGAGTGTTCTAAATAAGTTTGGGGAAGTAACCTGGTGAATTGAAATGAAGTTGTGTTATAGGTTTGAGCTCTACATAGTCTTGAATGATTTATGTGTTTGTGGGTGATTTGAGCCAAATTATTATCCTTTATCATACCTTCACCCAAGCCAAACGTTACAAGCTTAATAAAGTCCTACTTGATCCTTGGTGTTGTGCATGTCTACATTAGTGGAGAGTGACTTGAAAAGCAGGCCTATGAAGTTCATTTATACACACATCTTCAATATTAAATATGATTCATTTTTATGCATAAACTCATCCGGGTTACAAGTGATTAGGTGAGAATGGCTCTACACACACACACTTGAGGAATTGAAGTGAAGCGAAACTAATATTTGAGATAAAATTCTTGATCAAGTGCATTATTTTGAAGTTTTCCTTGGGTTATAATTAAGTACAATCTTTGAGGCCTATTTTCAAGTTAAAACATGTGTGTTTTAATTTTTCTTTGATTCTGTTTAGATTTAGTTTTGTTTTCATATCGTTGTAGTTGCTCGAGGACTAGCAAAGTCTAAGTGTGGGGGAATTTGATAAGTGTCTATTTATATATCATTTCATATCAATTCGTCCATGTTTCTTTGCTATATTCCTTGGTATTTTTATGTTTTTGTGTGGTTTTGATGTTTGTAGGAGTTTTGGAGCAACTTGCACAAAAATGGAGTAAAACCCTTCATTTTCACCTCTGCTAGTCAACCATCTTCTCGGATTTAATTGTATTGATATACAATGAACCCGATGACATATCATATACCGTTGAAAAGCTCTCGAAGTCTACTTTTTGGAGAAATTTACGGTTTATGAATCCATTCAGTGTACCGAAAGTTGTAATCAAAACAGTGTGAGAAGTGTAGAAATGTAATTCCACACATCACTGTAGCATGTATAATACGGGACACTGTAGCACGTTACTGTAGCAGAGTATTTAAACACATTTTAGGGTTTTATTTTCATAACTTGAAGAGGGGAAAACGTGGGAGGAGGCTGCATTTCTGGATTTCTCTCATCCCTTGGAGTTCTTGAAGGAGAAAGAAGATTTTGAAAGAGGAGGAACTACAATTCCAAGAAGATTCATCTACAAAGAAGATTTTCAAAGAATTTGCTAAGTTCTTTCTTTCCTTTTCAATTCTGGAATTTCTCTGTATTGTATTTGTTATTCTGATTGAATATGTGTAACTAAATCTGAATTGGTTGAGGGTGATTTCAAAGCCCTTGATATGGATTTTGTGAGTTGATTGTGTAAGAAATTGTTATCCAATTCTCTAATTGAAGTTGCTTGTATTTTCCCATATCTAATGCTTATGATTGCTTACTGATTGTATTTGGAATGGCCAACTGAATATAATCTGTTATTGTCTATTGCTAGATTAGAAATCTTGATCCGTAATTGTCATGAATTTCCAATCATTAGTAGCAAAATTGTGATCAGAGATTGCAATTGGAAAATACAACCTAGGTTAAATAATCCGAACTTGTGTGATTATTGCTTAGATCAACCTATCTTTCTCATCGTAATGCTTCTATTGAATTAAACTTAAAGAGCTTGTTCTAGGTTGTTTAATGGATAGAGATTAAATAAAGAGCTTGTTTTATTTAACAACAAAGTAAGGAAAGATTGGGATAACAGAGCTTGTTGTTATCTACGGTTGATAACTTCAATGCTGTAATTGGATTACAATTCTATGTTAATTCACAAATTCATATCTTGTGGCAGAGAATGAACTCTTAACCAGTGTCTCCCATTGATTTTTCATTCAAATTTACTTTCTGTTTTGTTATTCTTTACTTGCATTCTTATTTCATTTAGTAAAGCATTCAACAAAAACCCCCCCTGTTTAGTTTATTGTTGCTGGAAATAACAAATTCAATTAGAATCAATCCTCGTGGGAACGATATCTTACTTATCACTTTATTACTTGTGCGACTAGTATACTTGCTAGTTTTGAACGCATCACAGGGCTATCAGGGCACTTCAGAATTTGATCCTGGTGAGTCTCAATAGGAGATAGTGAATCGGGATCAGAATCTGACTCAAAACTCGAACCGTGGGTAGCAATCTAGCCTAGTTTAGTAAAGATCCTTTCCATCGAATCTGCCCCGGTAGTTACTGGATTTGAAGTCAATAGTGCAAGAGGTCCAGCTGGTGTGGAGTCAGTAACAATACCTTTACCCTTGTCTCTTAGAGCTGGGGTTATATCTTTAGCACTAATCTGATCTTGGCCAGGCTCAATATGAACAGCTGCTGCAACAACAGGGTCAGCAGTCTTCCCCTTATCTCTCAAGATGAGGGCTGTAGTAGTAACTGATGCCTCAGCCTCTGTACGAGCAGAAGTTGCAACAGGTATCGGACAAGTATGGCCAAACAAACAACACTTGGGACATCGTTTTGGCTTCCATTCATATTCTACCCTGATCTTGATCGGTTCAGAAGAAAGCTTACACCGGATCTCAAAGTCTTGCACTGGAGCATGCTCCGCATCTATCTCAACACAGACTCTGGCATAGGATAACCTAGTGTGCTCATAAGTCATCCTGTCACATGATAAAGGTCGACCAACCATACTAGAAATAGCACTGAGTGCTTTGGTTGACCACAATGGAAATGGTAGTCCATATAACCGAATCCAGACTGGAATCCTGGAAATCCTGCTCTGATCAAAAGAGAAATGAGGATTCCATTGTTGAAGAATGATGTGCTTCCCACCAAACATCCAGGGTCCTCTCTCTAAAATATCCTGAACCTCCTCCACTGTTCTAAATCTGAAAATTAAGAATCCTGTCCCAGTAGAGCGGACATCCTCTAAACCACTAGACTGCCATGCACGCATCGCAATGGAACGTGCAGCATGAAAAGGCATAGTATACCCAGGAAAAAAACCCACGATACAGCGCAACCAATCAGCCCCCGCATCATCAACCAGCTCATCAGGGAGCTCAAGGATTGAACCCGGGTCCTTCCGGGCTATCGAGTCAAGGCAAAATCTAGTGCTGGCCTCAGTAACCCGAACCCTATCAGCCCAAGAACCGGGTGGTTTGGGTAAGGGTTGTTTGAGGGTGGTGTTTCGGGCAGATGGGTGTGTTTGAGTGGCACGAGGCGGACGTTGGGTCTGGTTCTGTTTGTTAGGGGCGGAGGTGGCCATAGTAGGGATGGTGTAGTGTAGGCTAGAAAATGTGTGGTGAAAATAGTGGGTAACCTCAACCGGAAGCAATAAACCAAAATTAACTCCAAAACTCCAAAATACCAACCAACAATCAATTCAACCAAATATCTCCAAATCAGTCAATTCAACCAAAGTATCCAACCGACAATCCAAATAACCAGGCGCATGCAGAAAAGCAAGTTCACAACAGTTCAAGAACAAATTAAAGAAGATAATGTGAAATTGCGATATAGGGTGTGCATACCGGTCACCAAAACGGGAATGAAAAAAGAACTAGTGAATAGTTTCTGTTGATGTCGCTCCTTGGATTTGATTATCCGCAAGGAATTTGGGTGTCAGCCAAGAAGCAAATATGCATGTAATAGGCTGAGGAGCAACCTGGAAGAATCGATGAATAGTATTTTCGGATGAACAGTACTGCCGCCGTCAGGAATAGTATACAATGTCTTTTCATACTGCACGTTCCATTGCTATTTGTACAATGCTATTTGTACACTCCGTCTGACTCTATTGGGCTATGTTTCATGGTATCTTGAAGCCTAAGGCTCCAAATACCAGTGAACCCAACCATAATCAGAATCAGAATCCGAATCTGTAGCCATTATGTATTTAATTTTAACCGACATAAGTCAAATGGACTCAAGTCACCCATGGGCCTCTTCAATGGGCTATGGTTTAAATGGTTGATATAAACAAAAGACATGAGACTTACTTAGCCTAATTTGTTTAACCCAAGGCCATTTGAGTGTATTTTGGCAATTAACAGTTGAGGTTAAAGGTGAGGGTAAGATGGTAAAAAGGGTTTGAAAGGATTAGAGTCCTCATAAGCATTATCTTGACATTATCTCAAAAATTTATTTTTGATAAATAACCTCTAGTTGTTTATTTCATGCATCATTTCATATTATCTTATATTATTTATATTAAGGCCTTATCTTTTATCTAGATAATTAGAATTCCACTTCAATTATTATTTCTATTATTTTATCCTTATCAGGCTATTCCACTTAAAATTATAAAAGGAAGTCTAGGCATATGTTTAAGGCATTCACAATAACCCAAATCATTTAGTAACTACACATAGAACATTAGTCTAAGGCATCAATACATTTTCAACTTAGCCACGAAAGTGATCTTTATCTCCTTTAGTTCACACATTTATCTTTGTAATCCATCCTAAACCTGCAAATTTCCTTCTCATCTTCTAAACATACACATTAAGTTTCACTTTTCTGTCACTTCTCTTTGTTCAAAAGCCTTTCTGCACCATCCCTTTTGATATTCCAAATTCAGTGAGCATTTGAAACTGTTTTCTCGGATTCGTGTTCATATCTAAAGCGGTTCTAGATCAGTAACAGTATCTCAAGTTTTTAATGTTCAGATTCAAGTGTTCCAGTTGAATCAACCCTTTATAGTCTTACTATCACTTGTTTCTTCTGTTTGCTCCCACCCCCACTTTTCCTCCAAGGAATCCTCGGCCTTTTCCTTGTATAAACTTCAGCAACAAATATCTGCAATAGGACGCTTCCTGATTGGTTGACAATTTTGCAGTGAAGTGGACCAAGTCCCCGAATACAGGCAGACGTCTCGTAAAATCAAAGGCATTTTAGACTTTTCTATTGAGAATGACATTTTAATACTTTTTCATTTCTAATTGAGGATACAATTATTTTTTATTTATTCTGTAAAATCAAGACTCAACAAATATATTTTATAAAAGTCAATAAATGAGCACAAATATTATCACTATGGTATTTCCAAATGGTAACATATCATAACCACTATGTTTTATACACACACACACACACATTTTAGTACTGAATCATGTTGTTTTCATCGTATTTTTAAGGTCGGTCAACTATAATTTTTTTTAATAACTTTTTTTGAATGACACTATAAAATTTAATATAACAATTTTATCATCACTTAAAAAGAAGCGACAACTTAATTGATAACTGGGTCTTAAATAGTACCACTCCAAAAATAATTTGCTCTATAAGTTATGGATAAGGATTTTTTATACATCTCATCGTTGCATCATCTTCCTACAAAAATGTGATTGATATCACATAAATTATATTAATAAAGAGAAATAGTAAAAATAGTGGTACTACTTTTATAAACTCATTCATATAAACTTATATGAAATTATTGAATGATTGACATATCATCTATATTAATTAATATAACTAAAATTTAAAATTCACCTATTTTAATCAAATTATGGTATATTAATTTATATGATAAAGTTTGTGTAAAAAATTGAGTTAAATATTATTGACTATCATGGTTCTCGCGAAATTTCACTCAGTTGCAACTTTTCAAAAATTTATCAATGATACCCTTATTTTTTAGAAATTCATTAAATTGGACCTTAACTAACAGATTCCATCAGTCAAACTAATCTTGACTACCTGTGAAGGCAAATTTACTTATTTATCCTTACTAAATAATGAAAAAAACTACTTAAAATAATAGAGGATAAACAAATCAATTGATCACTTAAACTTCAGGAAAGCGTAGAAAACTCGGTTCAAACGGGTTTGGGGCTTCTCGATACAGTAAGCTTTGTTTTGGTTTTTGCAAGATTCGTAAGCTTACAAAGAATCAATTCAAAAGTTACAAAATCGTTTGTTGTGGGCGTGTTTGATGATGATTATGAGAGGACGGTGGTGATTGAAGAGTGGATATATAAGCGGATAAGGAATTGAACGGTGGTGGTGATTTTGGTTGACACGTCATGGATCGAAGACGGTAAGAGCCACAATGGCGTTGGAGTAGTTGATCTAGTGACAGCAAGCCTTTGGAAGAGATGGTAGATCAAAAGAATTAGAGCCCGATGCTGTTAGCTGTGATTGTAGATGCGTGATGGTAGTGATGTTGATATGCCTTGGATTCAATGAAGGCAAGAAGAAGAGGAAATTAGGAAGACTAGTACTCAGGCTAAAATCCTGAGAGTTAATGCTCTTTTTTACCCTCTAAAATATTCAATTTATGAAATTGGTAGAACAAATGGGTAAGACGGCGAAAACTTGTTTCAGGAAGCAACACTCTCTATAAATGGGCAGAAGATTAAACTGGTAATAGAAGAATGATGGCTGATGGTGTGTCTAGCTTTCTGGGTTTCAATATGGCAATTTAGAGTACGTGGTAGAGGAGGTGAAAGGCAAAGGTGATGGTAAAAGGTTGATAGATCGCAAACAAGGAGGTGTGAGAGAGTCGCGGTGTCGGTGAAAGCGGCAGTAAGGGCGACTATGCAGTCTCAATCCTAATTTCAGGCGGGAAACAAGAGAGTGGTGAGATAGAAGGATTGGCTATTTCTTTTTCTTTTTTTAATAATTAAACAAAATTAGAGATGTAAGGAAGAAATCATGAAAGACGTTTTTAACCTTGAGATGTTAATAAAAACTAACAGCGTTGCCACACAGAGGGTTAGTTGATGAATTTGACAAAATTTAGACAAGCTACATGTAAATGATATTTTACGAAAACCTAAGGATACTGTGATATTAACTCATAAAAAATTTTACCCAAAAGGCTAATCCTTATCATACATTAATGTTAAAACCTGCCGTCAATTTTTAAAACCTAAAGCAAAATTAGATGAGTAAAAATCCTAATTCACAAATTTTAGCTATTGCAAGTTCCATTTCCACTTCAACTACTATATAGCCATTTCCAAATAATTTTTAGATTTTAGAACCACCTCCATCTATAAAACCGCTAGTTCTAGGGTTGAAACGTAATTGACTTTCCATTTTTTTCCCCTATAAATGCCAGTACATTTGAGCATTTTTCTAGCATTCCAACGTCACTCTAATCTCTAAATTCTCTCAACTCACTCTCTCATCATCTGCATACGATATTTGGATTTTTGTGCTGAACGCAAATTATTTCCAAATGCATCAAAATCGCACTCTCTTTTTGAAGAAAGTTTCTACAAACTTGAGAGAAAATATAATGCTAGAACTCAAATTTGGCATTAGATCAAGCATGCTAGAAATTGTTACAAATTAGGCCCAGAAACAAATGAATGTTTAATGATGGCGACACTTGAAGCTGAATCAAAGTTACAATTGTTGAAGTCATTTTGCAACTAAAGACAGTTAGTAAGAGCAATCCAGAGACCTGACCACTTGACTAATGCCTCAGGGAATCCTGTCAAAAAGTGGATTGACCCAAGTTAAACTACGCTTATGCGGAAGAAGTCTAAATTCAAGGTTCAAAGCTAAATAGACCAGCTGAACCAAGTCCCTGTAGACTTTGAGAGAAGCAGACCATAAAAGGAACAAATTTTGAAGAGCAGTTATACAGATTGTGTTGCAAAGAAAAAAGTAACAATGGGTGCTAAGATTGTTCTTTTTATGAATCTGGCAACGAAGAACACAACTGTGGTTTAGATTCTTTCAGTTGTGTCAGCTAAGTTTTCTATTAAGGTAGATAACAACTATTTTATAGACATTTTCATGTGCTGGGGACCCATCACTTCTCTGTGCCTTCAAAGTCTAGAGCTTGTTTCTCACATTTAAGAATCAGTAGCACCAGAAAAAAGCAAGAGGAAACCATTCATAAACTCACCAACACCAATATGCGCTTGATGCAGACGCATCTGCTAATCTCTTTAGAAAAAAGACGACATCATCTGACGACTGAAGTAGGAACCGGGCATTTGTGCGGGTCCGCCCAACAGCACAGGAGAAGTAGTTCTCTTTATTGAGATCAAGCACATTCCAGGAGATCTTTTCTGTTGATGACTGCCTTCCACTTGTACAATTATGAGTAGTTTTCTTCTCAGGATTTGGTGTTGGTCTTTGTGTCTTACCTTGAGAGGACTTCGAGCCACTTTTACTTGCCGGAAGCTTCAATGATGGTTTCCTCTCTCCTTGTAATTTTGGTCCCTCAGTTGGTTTGATTCTTGAAATGCTTGTGGCATCCGAAGGGAGCTCTGGCTCAAAAAAGGTGTATACATCTTCATCCTGAAATGAAAAACGATTAGTCAAGTATGAGAAAAAAGAAGTATCTAGATGCACACTCAAAACTGTTTATGGTGTTTATTTTGGACTGACACCTCAAACTGATAAGAATGTCCCAAATGAAATAACCGGAGTGAGAACTTCATTGTATTAAAGCTGATGAGAAAAGAACCTTTCCCAGAAAATGTCCAATACAAAGGACATAGTCAATTGGCGTTGTCATGGATTTACTATGGACTATCTCTCCCAAGATACGATCAATTGCTGCACCCTGAATGAATATGAAACTGTCAAATAGGATAAACCAGAATGCTAGGTACAGACCAATATATTCAAATAATATCAAACTTTTCAAGCACAGGAAAATGTAATCACCTTTGTAACACCAACTGCTCGCACCTCAACTGATTTGCTTCCTTGGACAACATCAACAGATGCGTTAGAAATTGGGCCTGTACAGAGATGCTGCAACATATCCCTTGCCTGAATTCTTCCAAATTCAACATCTACAACCACAATAATATGAGAAGGCAAAGTGGAGAGAGGACAAATGAAAGAGTAGAACTAGCTTAGACAGTTGTATCAAACATTGAATTACCCGCATACTTGTAATTCCATACTAGTGATGTTTCGCGCAGTTCAAAATGTGATCGTGGTGTTCGTTCAGTGAAATACTCAAAAACATGCTGAAAACACACATCAGCATCACAAGCTTAGAGGCTGGAAAACACAATAGAGAAGACATGTAACTGTAGTATAGGTACCTTAACACTGTCAACCCATTCCATATTCAAATGCTCTGGCATTGTTGTCATCCATTCTCCCTTTGTACGGCGTAAAAACATCCCATTTTCTGCTGCCAGCCACATGTCATACTCCCCAAAGTTCTGTGAAAGAACTCATAGTTAAGAAGTGGATATTGAAGGCCACAAAAGAGACAAGAATGGAGCTGAATCAAGTACATCATCCAAGACATTTCTGTCACTCCCACTAAGGACGACAATTGTGGTCTTTGGATCGCTACAAAGTGCAGTTAGAGGTTCTTTTAACGCTGGGTGCAGCTTTAGTTCCATTTCTTTAATTTGATCTCCTCTTCTACTGTCCACTGGTTCAGTTAATGTTGCATTGAAACCCTGAGTTTTGGATACAAAGTCAACAGAATTTAAGAAGGAAGGATCAAAAACAAGAGAGGTACAAGAAAGATGCCAAACCATGGAGTAAAATCACCATATGACATCAAAATGACCGGTAACATCTGTCTAATGCTAAATCATCAAGCTCAAGAATCTCTGTTGTTTCTGGTTATTTAACTTCAGAAACTTCATAAATACTTCCAGTAATACATGAAATCCTCTTAGGATATCAGCATGCGATCATATGATTCCAGGTTATATGCGTGATAATTCAACAAAAACAAGCCATATTAATCTCTTTTCTCTTAAAAAGTGTTCTCTCCTGAATAAATGACCAAGATGGAAACCATTAAGATCACATAATTCTCATAAATGTAGGTGTAACCATGATGCACAACGAAATCCATGTAAAATGGGACAGAACAAAACAGATGGAAAAAATTAGAATGCAGAAGTCAGAGACAAACTCCAAACCCAGGTTAAGTGATGAAAAGTTGGACACACAAACAAACTGCACAAGCTATTCCAAGAATAAATGATTGGGCATTCAATTTTAGCCTATTGAGTTATGCTCAAGCAGACTCACATAGTCTTTTGTCAGTCTCATGTCTATCCATTATCTTGATGGGTTCAAATTTAAAAATCCAAATAATTTGCAATTTTAGTTAGTAACCTCATAGCACAATCAGTTTAACCTGTTTTAATCACTAGTAATAGTAAATTTTTATATGCAAATTTTAATCATTATTATAATCCTCATCTAAAAAACTAAGAATCTAGTTAAAGAAGAAAAAAAGGAAGGAAAAACTAATAATTACCCATCTGATCGGGCCTTCTCATTACATACATCATACATACATACATACATACATATATATCTATATATATATATATATATATATATATATATTTCACTGTATGTCCCCATGAATAAACATATTAAAATATGTATGTACAGTATATAACAAAACTGAAGGATGGTACAAATATTGTTGGAATCTGAGAAGATGAAATGCCAATTTCAGGAAGTCCTTTTATTATAAAACAATTAAGAAAAAAAAAAAAGAAGTGCATAAGAAAGACATTATGAACATTTTTCTTTTTTTCTTTCTTCAGAGATTTCAATATAACACAAGCAACAAACATACAGATTTAAGAATTAGGAAGCAAGTCTTTTTTTTTTATTTTTAAAATTTTAAAAAAGCTGAGTCCAAAATTAATGGCTATCATAAAGTTTTACATGAGTTGATTTATTAATGTCCTATAATAATACAGCAAGACTTGATAACTGGTTTTTCAAATGGATTTGAATTGAGTTAACAATCATGAGAAATTTTGCTCAAGCTAAGTCATTTGACCTTATGTAATTTGGCATGTTAATTCTATGGTCAAGTACTCATTCAGCCTTGTGCAATTTAGAAATGCTAACTCCTTTTCATTTTTCTACGCTTTATCACATAATAATCCTACTTATAATATTGGGTTCAACAAATGATACATACATAATATATATGCAGTTGCCTACCATGATTATCTAATCATTTAGGAGAGTTGCTCATGAAAAATAGGTATAACTCAATTGAGGAAAATTTCGATAACTAATGGGCATGAAGATCAAAGTGAGCATACCAATATTATCAACCGATTAGTAGACTGCAAATAACGTTCAATTGCATCTGCTTCCTGAAGGTTGGGAGGGACTTGTCTTATCCTGAGTTGCGCCTCAACGACTGTATCGTTCAGTTCACTGCACAGTAATTATACAAAATTCAAATCTTTAAGAATGCTGACAAACTCCCCATGAACATTCGGATGGTGGCACGACAACATAGATGCTTAATCTGAAACAAAGAAATAAATAAATAAAAAACCAAAAAGTCATTTTCACAAAAATTTATTCTCATATAAATGGCACACCAATCAACTCATCCACGAAACAACCCAATGCATTCATTATTGTGGCCTTAATAGGTCAGAAAAGCGTTGAGCTTCTGAATTTACTGTCTTTACTATTATTATTGTTATCTTTTGGGACAAAACAAAAAAATAGTATTTATTACTATATGTAATATATTTCATCAATTCCTGGTATATCAGAGACACGTCAAGAACAATTTCTTTTCAGGTTTTAAATTGAAAAAGAAAGAATTTAGAACTCCGATGTGTGACACTGTCCGTTCATTATTCATGCAAGTTGGAACAAAAATTTCTGGCACCAGATAGGAAAAATGTCTTGACATAAATTTCTGATAGGTATTCAGCTTTTGAGGCTAATTTCTGTATTTAAGGTTTCAGTGGTGCACTACTCCAATATCCAAGACCCAACATACACAAAACATTCAGAGAAACATTAAAACCAAGCAAGTCCACCAAATGTGTAATTTGCAGGAGGTCCAGACAAATCTGCTAGACATTTCTAAACTAGGCAGTTCCTCAACTTTCAACTAGGACCCGAGCACGAATTGGAAACCAACTCACTTCAGCACAATATGAAAAAATTACAAATTGATATCTAATTATCCAATAAGAATGTTATAGGTTCCTTAGGGAAGGATATATGCGCGCAAGCACACACGCATACACACATACACATACACAGAGACAGAAAGAAGGTTAAGATCTATGAACTTAAATTTTTGATACAAACTCTTTTAACACAAAGCCGGACACAGCTTTCTAGTCATTGATCCACATAATTCAATAATTGAGATGGTTGATAAGTCAGCATCACTAAATGCAAATTTTTTACTTTCAATCTCAACCAATGGTTTATATATAATCAATGGTTAAAAATTTATATCACAAATTTGTGTTAAAAGATCCTCTCCCTCTATATATTTATATATTACTTTTTTTTTTGGGAAGGGGTGCAGAGTTAACATATAGTCATGAATTTAATTTCACTTGGATACTAGCACCAACTAGTAGGATTTCTTATTTCACTTGTGAACTTCGATTAAATCTTAATATGCTAATTAGAAATCTTACTTTCTGTTATCAGTTGGACACTCCTGGTCCTGGTAATAACAGAAATTTATTATGTTCAAAATTAAAAGGACAATTAATATCCCTAATTAAAATCTCATCTCTAAATGACATTTTGCACCATGTGGTCGCATCTATCAATTAGGCATATATTTGGGTGGCCTCAGAACCGGTACTTTAGAAGCACCTATTATTTGCACTCAGTCCCCACGTCCAAATAATTTTAGGTCTACCACTACAAGAAACTTGTATCAGACAACACCTACGATAAAATTCAGTTAGAAAATTAGATTATATCAACGTCGAAAACCATAGCAGTAATGAGAATAAAAATTGACCTGAATCATTTGCTTTTGACAAGTAGCCCATATAAGTACATTTTTCACTAGGAAAAGAAACTAATGAGTCTTAGGTGGGTACACCTGTCTAGTTAGATGATAAGAGCTGTCAAGATCCCAAATTCCTACAAAATTGCCACAGAGATTCACTAAGGGAGGCATCAATGCAATTGCACGAGATTTTCTCCATGGACAGCATAATTTATCTCCTTGTGAATTTATCAAGTTGTTATTGCATCAAATTATAAACATGACTTCTTCCTACATTATATAGTTGCTTTTCTAGTCTATATCATATATCCAAAGAATGCAAAGGTAAGGGATTTTAGGACATTCCATAATTATAAAGTTAAACAAGGAAACTCAATTGTTGCTTCTCAAGTAAAAAGAGCTAGGTCATCATGTAGTTTCTAGATTTTTTTTTTTTTTTTACCTAAATAGGAAACAGAACACTTGCATCAATAGAGAACAAAAAGAGTAGAATGGGTTTTCAAAAGAAGCCTTGAGGAGATAAAATCTACATAAAAGAGTGTACATTACTAGTGCCTGATATCCCAAACGAAATAATTAGCTAACCGTCCCAGTTGAGTTGGATAATGAAAACAGAGGAGTCTTTGGAATTCCTAGGAAATCGATGCTCAGTGAGATGCTATGACACAGTCCCTATCCCAGGGGCTAATGGTAAAGCTAGAAGTAACCATATATCAATCACACAGCATCCACCAGCTTAAAAATTGACTTCTGAAAATAGTTCTGAGATCAAAATGAACACTAAATTATGAACTTTAAACACTTGGTTGTTTCAACATTAAACTTAAGAGAGGACCCCTAAATGAAACAACCAAAAGGAAGACCACTAAATCTAAGTTTGCATTTGACTATTTATCTGCAAACAATGCTTAACTATACCATCTTCTTGAAGACTTTTACTTCAGAACCAACAATTCACTGGCCTGGCTCTAGACTTGTAATTTTTCATTCATAGAAAAAAAAAAGATGTGCTTGTTATTAGTTAACATTTTGTTAGATCAAATTATCTTGTCAAAAGAAAACTAGTATTTTACTCTCCTTGCTCAGAAATATTTAGTTGTTCCGCAAAAGATATACGAGCTCCAGAGAGTTGCAAAATATATTATTTAAAAGTAAAACTCAACAGCCTGGTCCAAATTTGCATCATTCAAGAAGGCATGACAGAAGTATCAATAAGGCTGATGGCCAAAAGGTGTAAGCTTCGTCAAACTGCAAAGGATATCATGACAATATTGTATGCGTACCTTACAAAGGTTTCAGCCCATTCTTGAGCAGTGTGGGTTTTCACATGCATAAAATTATGCCAATGTCGCTTCTCTCGCTCTTCAGGTGACATATTCAGAGCCCGGGCAATTGAATTGGCCACATCCGTGATGTTCCAAGGGTTCACAAGGATTGCTCCAGCACCTAGAGATTGTGCGGCACCTGCAAACTACAAAATATTTCAAGAGTATCAAAACTATGACTAAAATATTTTCAAAATCTATGATATATGGCAGTGCATTTATGAATTTCATAAAGAATCAGTCAGAGTAGAACAAAAACCATGTACGTAGCATGTGATAATAGACATCTATCACAGTTTACCATATTCTGCATAAAATTTCAAAAGATGTGAAATCTTAACATTTAATCTACATGGACAAAAAATCAGCATAAAACTTGCAAGTAAAGAATAATTACTTCACTGAGAATAAGAACTCCTTTCTTAGCATCTTGGCATGCCACAAACTCATAGCTGACAAGATTCATTCCATCCCGTAAAGATGTGACAAGCGCTACATCTGAGGAAATAATAGAAAAAGGAAAATATATTTCATTATATGCAAAAGACAAGATCAAATAAATAAGCAATGAAATTGTACTAGTGACAGTTCATTAGCTTTTGTACAGATTCTGAATTCCATTAAGGTTGATAAAACTCTAAAGATATATTTATCTCCCAAAATACATACTTTGTTTCAAAAATTTCTCTAAAAGGTTCATGAACCAATTTATTTGTGACCATAATAGATACGTAAGTTCAAAATTTTTGTACATTCATGAATTTAATTAAATGATTCCTAAATCCATAATGATAGAAGTTTGACAACACAAAGTAGTTGAAAACACAAGCATTGGTAGCAGGTCAGAATCAGGAAGCCATCCTTTCTCTTCTGGGTAAGATTTCGTGACAAGAAGGTACCATAATCACAGCTCCGGAATCTTTTCCAATTTTTGATGATAGCATCAGTTCGGTAAAAAATGACAAGTCAAATATGATTTTGTAACTCACACTATACTTGTCAGAAACATCCAATTTTGAACCGAGAATAGAAAGGAAAAGAGTGAAATTCTTTGAAAAATATAAATAAAAAAGAAAGGCATTCAGAACTTAGAGAGGTTATATCCATAAAGACCACTCAACATAGGGCATTATATCTATATTAATTTTTTTTATTTTTTCAAGAAACGCAATGGTCCACATGCAGTTCCTGAGTACTACTATTTAGTATGCAACAAATCTTTGCTTGCATCCACAGTAAAATAAAGATGTTGTTTCCGAAATAAAATAGATGATCAACAAACAACATATACTTAAACCACTAAACTATTTAGTATGAAAAATTAAGGCCTCAAGGGAATCTTCTTCAACAGTGACAAATCAAGAGAATTATATAAGTAAAAGAACAAATGAATAACAGAATCCAAAAAATTGAGCACAAAGTTTCATACCAGTTACAGCATATAATGCACACAGTGCATGAAAGTCAAGCGAACGATCCTGTAGAAAGGAAGGGAACTCCATTAAGACTTTAAATTTCTAATAATTATTAAAATGCTAGATCAATGAAAATAGACAATTTATCATGCCATTCATCAAGAAACAAGATTTAGCTCCAAATACTGGACTTACACCAAAACTCGCATGATAATTTACGTATGAACAGAGTGCAAACCATCAAAAAGATTTTTTTTTCCAGGACTAAGTTTCATTCTCAATGCGCCCTATGTGCTATATGGTGATTAATGGTGGTAATATCTACTCTTTTGAAGAAGATATCCAGAAAATTGTTGTGGAAGCCAGCATTGCAAATTAAAATGCTAAGCTGTAACTAAAATTCACAACAAAACATAAAAACAAAGAGAAAGAGTCTGTCAAAAGGAATTTCATCTTATGTAAACAGAACATCAAAAAATTCTTTGAACCATTTTTTCTGTTGTGGAGAATGAAAGGCTCATGATATATGCTTTAAATCAATAATTTTTGTATGGTACAAAAAAATTTCCAGTCTATAGCAACTTGAGCTTGCTTGTATATAATATAAAACAGTCCTGAAAGCAGAGAGCCCAAAGCATTCTCTAGGATTAAATGCAAAACAGCAGTTTCTTTTAGAGTTTTAGGCAACATGATTCTTCAGGGCATGTTAGAGCTACTGCTCATTTTAATTTAATGGCATAAATATAATGTCTACAAACTGATATTATCAGGAATAATAATATCTTAATACTTCTGTTAAGTGACCATTTAATTTAAAAGCTCAAGCTATCGAATCAGTTACAAACAATATTATTGAGCGCTCTAACACCCCTCATGTGTATTGTGGAGCAGACCAAATCGGACCTGGATACAGACTAAACAGATAACATATGCAAGCATATACATGTAGTGGTTCAAGACAGGACATTTTGCTGCGATACCATGTTAAGTTTCTGCAACAGTTTAAGCCATTAGATAGGGTCCAAACAATAGTATTAAGACCCCTAAAAACTTCAACTATGTAAATCATGGAGCAGCAACTTTTATTGCATAACAACAAAAATTGTAGGACATTGCATAGACATGAATCTTTTATACTGCAGACATATAATTCTTCAAAACATGAAGAATTTTGAATCAACACGCATGAATGCAAGAACTTTAATGCACCCAGGCAGGGGTCAGCCAATAAACAACAATTGTGGTCCCAATTATACGGCTTAATTAGGTAGGAATAACCAAGGTCAGTTCACTTCTTGATTACATGACATATAACAAAACCCAACTTGAGAAGTAACATGAAACGAAGCTTATGTTGCATGATCTATACCATATAAGCTTTACCTTATATTTACATCAACTCAACTAAATCTCAATGCCAAACTACAAGGTGTTAAAGACACCCATCATTTTCCCCAATAACACCGTGTCATTATATGTAAAATATAGTATATACACTCTATTAAATAGCTCACTAAAAAGATTCCACTACATTTTTCGACCATAGAGAAAGACAAGAGCTCTTTATCAGGTTCTCATGTAATGCAGTCAATCATTCCTCATAAGTATCAGATCTTAATTATCATGTTGGCCTTTACCCATAAGTTTTAAGTTTTTAAATCAAAGAGCCAGGTTGACCTAGTTATGCTCAAATTCCACTATTTTACTATTAGATTACAATAAGTTATCCTTGTTATAGTTGTATAAGCAGTTTTTGGTGTGTTTGGTGTACTTACAAGCATACTTAGGGGGATATATTAGAGCTTAAACACAATTCTTGAGCCGTTACCTTTAAACTTAAGCTTTTAAGTTATAAGATATAAAAGAATTCACCTGTTTCTTTCTTTTCAGCATGGAAACAACTCTTCTCCAATTCACATAAAAAGATATAAAACACTAGATGTAACCTGGGAAGGACGCTTCAGTCAATGATTTAGGATTTGGCTGATTTAACATAGTTAATAGTTATTTCTGATTATTGATTTGACTGGATATAATTTGCCTTTGCCATTCGCAATGTGCTGAGTTAAGAGTTTTCTCTGCAACTCAACTTTAGAACTGAATAAAATTTCATCACCATCTGGTCCAATCTGAAGCTATTATCTCAGTTATTTCATTAATAATCTTCTATTTGTGCTGTATGTACTAAGTTATTTCACCTCCTCGTGGCTCTTCTATCTCTTTAATGTTAGGATAGATAAATTGTGTTGTCTTTTCTATTCTACCCAGCATCATAAATGTTTTACCGGGTGCTACTAGCCAATATATATAATGTGAATAGTCTAGGTAGTAAAAGAATAGAACATGCTATCAAGAAAAGCATGTCCTACCACAATTTATTCTAAAATTTATCCATTATTGTAAACCTTAACTAAGGGATGCGCAAACTATTCTGCAACTGCAGAATATACCTTTTATTTATATTGCAGACTCTAAATATTCTTTCAACTTTCATTCAGACAAGATTCAAAGTAGTCCTATGCTTCTCTCGTGTTAACTTACTATAGAGAAAAGCCTGTCCTACCACAATTTATCCTAAATTTTATCTGTTATTGTAAACCTTAACTACATGAAGTGCAAACTATTCTGCAGCTGCAGAATGTACCCTTTATTTGTATTACAAACTCCAACAATTCTTTCAACTTTCATTCAAATACTCCTACCCTTCCCTCATATTAACATAATGCTCAACCCAAAAGCTTACAATCCAGTTAATTGATAAGAAACAAACAATAGTATTTAAATTCTAACACCTGACACCTATCATACGAGCAACCTTGAGGCTCCTCTACATTTCGAACATATCAACAGTGGGACTGACAAGGGTTAGTGCAGGACACAGATAAATAAAAATAATTGAGCTGTAACATAAGACTAAGCAACACCCCTCAGGCACTGTGAATCTTTTGAAATCAAGCTAGGAAGTCAAAGACAGACCAGATGATGAATTGGAACAGTAGTCAGAGTTCCAAATCGGCCATTAATGCGTCCAACAATTTCATGAACCTGGCTTGTAAGTTTTTGATCTGTTAATAAACAAAGTAAAGTCAAATTTGAACATCATAATATAAATTAAGCACCGAGTGACAGAAGGTGCAATTGTTATGACAACAATATATGACTCAAAAGCAGATACACATGATACAACATAATATCGTGTGTGCGTGCGTGCGTGTGTGTGTGTGTGTCATTTCTTCTTCTTCTTCTCATCTATGCATATCATTATTTTTTCTATAAGAAGCAAAATACATTCAATTACCAGAAATGGGATGTAGAAAAGGTGAACTGACCTAGAAACACCTAGTAACGTACAGTTCAACTTTAGAATCCACTCTGACAATGACAAGAAAACTTCACTGTTCCTCTCCTTTCTAAATTTGGTACATATTGTGAGGTTCATACACTTAGAAAGTTAAAAAGTTCCTACATGAAAGCCAGCTGCCCAAGGATATCCAAATTTGCAATATTTCTCTACAAGAAGAGTTTTTCATGTTATCTTGGCAAGAGGATGAAGCATGCATAAATCTCTGTGCAGATTTAAAGGTGTTCTGTTGTTATGCCATGATTCACAAGGATGCTTCTCTTTATTATTTAAACCTATCTAGGCAAGTGGTCAATAAAGAAATGTAAATGTACTTTTTCTTTACTCTAAAAATGCCTACAAGATTTTCTAAGGAATGTCAAGGTCTATGTGGTTAATGATTATTCTCCTCACATGCATACATAAGAGTCAAAAATTCAATTTAGGATGTGCATTCAAATTATAATATAATTAAAATTATTTAATAATAATATTGACTATTAATATATTAATATTTATTTTGTAATTTTTAAAAATATTTATATATGTTTTGACATGATTTCATATTTTGAAACTTATTTATAGTGATATAATTAAAATGACATAAAATTTAATAAATTGATCATAATATAAAATAAATAAAAACGTATAACACAAAAAACACAAAATATCACTATAATAACACGATAAATTGAAGATAACTATCGGATACAACATATATAATTTTCTCATATCAAAGGTCCACCCTCACCGCCCCCCGCCCCCCCTTGTTCCCCTTTCCTTGTTATCATCCCATATGAACTAAGTATTATATTAGTTGGTGGTGTTGCTAGGATCCCCCATCGACTAATTATGGGTTTCCTTGGTGGTTTATAAGCCTATAAGCTCCCTGCCCTTACAAGCCAATTTTTAAGGGTGAGTTCTACACATGGGTTTCTAATAATTGGTATTAAAGCTAGCTCATACAAGGCCACGTTGCAAAACGGGCAACCTGGGAATGCCAGAGTGAGCCATCATAGACGTCGGTGTCGGAAGCGTTTTGGTATATTACGATCCCACATCAACTAAGCATGGGATTAGTTGGTGATGTTGCTAGGATCGCATATCGGCTAAGTATGGGATTAGTTGGTGGCTTATAAACGTATGGGCTGCGCCCCCCTCCCTTTTTTTACAGGCCGAGTTTTAAGGATGAGTTCTACCCATGGGTTTGTAACACTCCTCCTTTTATGTATACACACCCAAAAACTCAAGTCAAAACGAATTATAAGAAAATAGTTCTCTCTTTTCTGAATAACTAATTTAGGCAGACTGAAAACCCAATTTGAGTTCGGAATTCAACTTTTTTTCTCTTTAGATCAAAAAGTAATTTTAAACGAAATAGAGCAATACCACCCTCCTTTCAACTACCTCTTAACCATAAGCATAGTCCTGATTTTGAATTTTTCAAAGTTCTCTCACTGAATGATATCAATCTATTTGGAAAGATGTTCAAGGTTTGAAGAATCACATATTCTTGAAACTAATCTAAACCAAATAGGAACCAAAAAAAAAATAAGAAAGAAAGACTGGAACGCAAAAAAAAAAAAAAAAAAAAAAAATTCTATATTACAGGATTCAAATTAGTTCACTAGCTGTATAATTCTACATGGATTGCAGATCACAGAATAGAAACTGGAACTTTCATAATTCTGCAAGATGCACTCTTAAGCTTAACAACCTAAGCCTTAAAACCACCAAAATTTTAGACATACAAGAGCTTTGTTATTTAACATAAGCAGAAATTGGTGTATGTTATAAAATAAAATGGTGAAAAAGCGATAACCAAGTGATACAGTAACTGTAAGTTTCCAGAAACAAATGAAAATATCAAAAAATTATAGGATCAATCACTCATAATCTCATCTTAAACAAAAAAAATTCCTAATTTATCTATGGTTTGCATGCAACTCTATAGTATGCCCCCAGATAAAGAATGGAATATTGATCAATAATCCCAACATAACTCATGCTATTTTCTTGGTTTTAACTAAATGGCATGATAGCCATTGCCCAGGTTCAACTTTCATACCTATGTTTTTTTAACTTATATTATCAAATAAAATAAGCACTTGAGTGACTTGGACCATCTAGCTCAGAAAAACTAATATAATCTTCAAAAATGGAGTTTTAGACACGAGCACCATAAGCAGAACAGTGTAAGGTACAAGAAGTAGCAAAATTGAAAAAGGGACATACACTCGGGAACATCTGTTCTTGTTGGCACTGCAATTTGAAGCAACACAACTTTATCACGCCACTCACTGTTTTCCTCAAGGAACTTTTCAAAAGCCAATATCTTTTGTGGAATTCCTTTAATCATATCAAGGCGATCAACGCCTAACATTACCTGCAAGTCAGATCATTTATAGTAAGTGCTTAAACCAAACAAAAATTACGACCATAATATTGGGTTTCAATAAAGCTATGGGAGGGTAGGAAAGAGGAATTATCGTCTTTTCCATTACTACGAGACTTTGAACTCATTAGTACCACAGTTAAAACAGCCATAAACTCAACTATGGAAGCACAATTTCTTTTTTATGTTTTTAATAATTTAAATGATAATGACAATCACTTAATACGAAGGAGATAGCATTATATTTCTCACCAAATTATCATCAGCATACTTCAAATTATACTTTAGGATCTTGAGTAAAACCAACAAGAAATGAAAAAGTGACATGATATCCTAGTGCAACCTATTATAGAATGAGAAAACAATAATACTTAAAAGGCCATAATGAAATTTTACTCTCCTGGCAGTTTTTAATACTGAATACTCCAAACATTCGTAACTGATGTTAAATAACTTTTTACTTTTAAAACATCAATTTTTTTAATGATTTAATGCTGAAGGCATATATATGACAAAACACTTCCTCAAAATATCTAGAAGATAGGGGACCATATACTATCAAATAAGGTTTGCGGAAAAAATTGAGGCAGAAAAATGTGAACAACCTAGTAAAGGACAGTCATCGAAAGAAGATATAACTTCAAGGGCTTTAATATAAATGCTTCAAGAGAGACATTGCAATATCATTACTATAAACAATAATCAACTCATCAGAAAGCAAGAGCTAATAATTTATAAAACGACAGATCAGAAACACAACCCTTAAAAAAAAATATGCGCAAGGAAATAGCAAAATGGTTGAACACCATCTCTGATCAAAATTTGATTAAATGAGGAAAATAATGCACAAATATCTACCAGTAATACTATATTATTTGCTACAACCAAGTCATTTGACTGGAACTTTCAAACATTTCTATAATTTGATAAGTATCAAATGTTGGTAAAATACTTTCAAAACTACCAACTATATAAGTATACTCAGATTTCAACCTAATACAACTTCTAAGACCACTAAATTGACAGGCAACTTGCAGCAATATAAAGGCAACACCTACCTTTCGGCCAGCAAATGTCTCTTTTAATTCTTTGATGTGATCCTGGACTAGAGGATTCTCAAGTGCCCGAATGAATCGCTCAGAGTCTATCCCAATAGGAAACTGAATTTTCAAGAAAATAAAAGAACCAAAATGTGAACATAAAAGGTTAGCTTTTGACTTGTTTATTACAAAACGCATCCAGCAACTAAGATGCCCAAACAACACCAAAAGTAACAACCTTGGAAGACTTTTAAAAAGACAGAAATAATCAAACGAATAATTCAACACAAACATACAGCAGCAACTCGAGTTAGTCTCCCTTGGTCCTCAACTCCTTCTGGTGTCCCCTCAAGCCCAAGAATACGAGTACAAGCACTGACAAAATGTCTTGCATAGTCATAAGTGTGAAATCTGCAAAGAGAAACTACACTCATTTGCACGTGACAAATAATAATTTAAGTAACTCAAATAAATACCATAATTAAAATATTGTAAGAATGAATACTACAAAGAAATATATTAAAGCAAAGTAACCCAAATACTCACCCAACCAAATCAGCAGCTAGAACTGCGTGCAGCAGATCTGATCGAGATGGAAGTGTCCTGTGGATTTCAGAAGAGGGGAAGGGCGTGTGGAGAAACCAACCAACTTTCATTTTACTGTTGTGATCCTTGAGACATTTTGGAAGAAACATGAGATGGTAGTCGTGGCACCAAACAACATCTCCGTCCTTATAGTGTTTGTTTACCACATCAGCAAACATTTGATTTGCCTTTATATACGCAGCAAACTGAGTTTGGAAACTTCTGGTGGTGGCCAGGCGATCTTCTTGTGGAAGCCCAAGGTAATGAAAAAGAGGCCACAAGATGTTATTGCAATAACCATTGTAGTATTGATGAACGATATCTTCATCAAGAAACACAGGAATACATCTCTGCAACAAATGTCAAAACTATCAGTTAGACCTAGAAGTTCAAACATTTATCATATTTGAGATACTGATTTCACAAGTCATATAACAAAGTTATCACTCATCAATGTCACAACTATGGAACTAACAAAAGTTCGGGTTAATCCAAAATGATTTTGGAGACAACTTTATACCTTTTCAGCCAAAGCTTTTGTAAGTGCTTTCTGTCCTATCTCATCTGGCACATTTACACCGGCCCACCCAATCCATCTCGCCTCAAACTCCTTCACACCTTCAAACAATACATCCATAATGCATATAGGTTCTCCTTTCAATTGAAAAAACAAATATAAAGAAGTAAAGTGACTAATTACTACATCTTCCTTCCTCACATCGATTGACTAAATCTTCATAAAAAGATGCATAACTACTAGAGACAATTGGAGGACTTAACTGGTCAAACATAAGAAATTATAGTCCAAATAGAACTTACCCAAAAGGGCACTGACCAGACCCCCAGCACTTATCTCAAGAGACCACGAGTCTTCACCTCTCCTGACTGCAGAGACCGGGAGCCTATTGGCCACGACCAGCAGTCGCTGCTTGACGAAAGGCCTGGCGTCTAGCCTTTCGCTTCCCTCATTCTGCGTCCTTGCAGCCCCTTCCAAGTCTTGCTCGACAATAGAGGGCCCCAAGTTGTCACCATCTCTTAAGCGTGCTTCACGCTCGGAAAATTCTGGCCCCACAACATTATCAATCACCTCATTCGGAAGGGAAGCCCGACTGTTTTTCCTTAATTCTCTTTCTTTCTTATCTCTTAGGAGCCGTTCAAGACGGTTAGAAGGAATAGAGGACAAATCACTATTGTAGTTATTTGCAGGCATAAGCTCACTCTAGAACCGACCTTCAATACCAGATTTATGGGTTCTCAGAACAATTGTGTCTCCTGCATTTGTTTAAAAGTAAATTAAGGCCTCAATCATTAATATGAAAGCAAACAGAGTACATTCGAATCTTCCAGAGATTGGCTTTAATAAATGATGATCGACATTTCTACTAGTGTAAAAAATAATTTTCATCTCTAAACTGAAAAAAAAGCATCGAAAGTAGATAGAATCAAAAAAGTTACAAACAGATGAGAGGAGGTTATAAATAAAAAAGATTTAAAAAAAAAGGAATTAATGGCAAGAGGGAACAAATGCCGTCTACCCACGAAGTATTTGGCTACTATCAAAAATGGCCCCCATTCACAAACTCGGATATGGAGATGCATCATGCATGAGCATTTCTATTAACTCTTAACAAGAATCAGAAGGAGAAGGAGAGTAGAGAAAATACAGAAGACAGGTGAGAGGAGAGAACGAGATCCACTGAATCTCTAGGAGGATGAGACGGGGGTTCATGATTCACTTGGATGAAAAGAAAAGACAAGTTCATTGCATGAAAAAAAATAACAGGAAGTTCATTGAGTTCAACTCAGTCTACATTATTTATAAAGCTCACACCCGAAAGCAACAAAAACAGCATAGTACCTTAAAACAACAAAAGTATCAAAACCCACTTCCAGACGCAGTCAAGAAATGTCACCAGACTCTTGAAGCAAGACACAGATTCCATACTAAAGGTTATTCCCACTGTATTTTGATGTTCAGCACCTAATCTAGTTGGAGAAAGAAAAGAAAAGAGGCCAGAGAGAAAGATAGACAGAAACCTCAAGATTCTGGGTGGCAGATAATTATCACGGTGAGAGAGAGCGAGGGAGCAACGAGACCCTCGTGTATGCTAGAGAGGATACATCGAGTTACAGCCATGCAAATAAACCAAGATTTTGTTGAAAAGATAACGGAAATCAATAAATTTTTTACCAAAATGAGGAGAAAAGTGAGGACTAAAGTCTAAAGTGTAGTCTTAATCCCTTGGACTTCGGAGGGATGATACCTCGGATATATTCACGCAATACCGCCAACTCAGCAACTAAAATACGGGATCGATATATAATTATATTATTGGTAACGGGGATTTGAATATTACAAATGAAGTGATGAGCTAACCCCTGAAGACACCATGTTTTATACTTGGGTTTTATTTCTCGTCAAGGAAATTCACGTGAACTTACAAATTTTTAACATTAATTTCTACCTTTACTTTTTACCTAGTAACATATAAAATATTATGGTAATTGATGAAAGTTTTGAAATTGCGTTAATAAGTATAGATTTTTTGCTTTCACCCCTTTTTTCAAAAAAAAAAAAACCATTATAATATATCGAAATTCTTCTTTACAAAAAGCCTTTACAATAATAATAATCTAAGAGTGAAGATATTCTTCTAAGCTACTTATATAAATTGATGTGATATTCTTATATGATCACCGAACTTATATAAAATTACTTTTAAGTTTTCATTTCAGTTGTACTAACTAACATATATAAGCTAATTTAGTGTGCATCCCTCAACCGAACAAACGGTTTGTATATATTTTAAAAAGTTTATATAATTCAATCTTATTTATTCATTATGATTATCATTTTCTATTTTCAATTTTTAATTAGCTTTTAAAGAATTTGACACTATGATTATAATGAATTATTTGGGACTCTCACAATATAAATCAATAATATCATAGACTTGATATTTCAATTTTAACCCTAGTATTCAAAAAATAATATTAGATAAACAACCGCTATATAACCAACATTTTTAACAATATGAGTGGTTAAAATATTAACAAATGAAAAACCTCTTTAATTTATTTTATTTTTTATTCATCTAATGATATTTTAATAATTCAGATAATAAAAACATAATTATAAATATAATATTACTCATATTCAAATAAATAATTATAAATCCATCAGCAGTGAGCACTCAAACTTGAAGCCTGCCTTTCTTTTTAGAGCATGCTAGTTGCTAACTAATCCCTTTAAGACAGTTTAGGAACGAATAAAGTGCAGAGAGCGAGAGACTTCGAGGAGAGAAACATGAAGGCAGAAGGAATTTAAAAAAAAAAAAAAAAAAAAAAAGAAATTTCTGTACAGAGTAATTTTGATATTTATCTTCCTTCTTCTGTTGCCTAGTAGCCAAGTCTTCGGGGTCAGACGGGAGCGATTTGTTCTGAAGTTGTCAACTAAAGAGCTAGCAAAAGACTGTTTTAGACCTCTATTTTTTTTCCTCTTAATCACGACTTGAATTAAAATTAAAATAAGTTGAGTGATGCTGGCCGCGTGGCCCCGCTCAGCAGCACCCCACTGGCCGAATCCATAGCAATACAACATTTTCTTGAACACGTGCATTAAAAGTATACTCTGATCCTACTCCAATGTTTATCTTCTTATTTGAAAACCGGATATCGCAATCCATTATTAACACTTTTTATAGTTAAAAATTATTTACTTAACAATTATATTTCTAACATTGTCCCCTAAGTTTGTCGTAAAAATTTACATCCTTAAAATTATTACCTAGCACCGGTAACAATTAAAGCTTTTTATAAAGTTCTAATGTATTAATTTAAATTTAAACTTTTATTCTAAACAGTTATTGATGATTCAGTAATGCCTACACTAAACTCTTTTATCACTTTAAAATCTCTCAAGAAGTCTCATACATAGGACATGTCCTTGCTGTCAATATAATGTATGTAATGAATTCATCTTCAATTATCTCAAAACTTTTTCCTACATTCTTAAATTGTTCAACTATTTCCCACAATCCCTCCTCTCATTCCCTACATAAAGAATTTCTGTAACTCTCTATCTTGCTTATATTCATCCAGAATTATGAAATAATCCCAAGATTTTGTAATATCTACCACATTCCCTGTTCCATACTACTCTTCAGTTTTCAACATTTACCAGATTGTCTCACTTCTTAACTATCCCTTGTGACCAATAAAGTATTAGATGCCTCAACAAACTACAAACAATGTGCTCTAGAATGAAGCATCTGGCTAAAAATATACAAATCCATAGACAAAATAAAAGTCGTGCATCTAACAGAAAATGTGGAAAGTTAAAATTATCCGCATCAAGGGCAAAAAGTTTAATTTTCGATAATGCATGACAGCATGTATCACTTATTACCAATAATGTTATGGCAAACGCGCGCCATCTATATGGCCCAGGACATAATAAGTTGGAAGCCAAGTGCGGCGTTTGGTGGTACCTAACTGCCCACAAAAAAATGCCGGCACCAGAGAAGAAATTGGCTTTTGGGAGGGGAACACAAGGAGCAGAAGTCTCTCAGGCGGCAAAAAACCTCAATTTTCTCACAAAAGGCACCCATTTCCCCAATAGATATTAACCAAGGAAGAAATTCAAGCAAAGAAAAAAAAAATTACGTAACAAGTGATTTGGAAGAAGGCACTTCAAATCTAATCCCTAAAAGAAAACAGACAAAGACATAAATTATAATTTTTTAGGAACTGTTTTGATATCTCTATGTTCCAATTTTCTTAAATATTTTATAACATAAACTACGTTGATAAATGCATACTTTCGAATACGAAATTCAGGTTATATAGCGCTTAAGCACAATGCAGCAAATACAGAAGCAAGAACAATTAACTCTGACCACGCTATGTTAAACATTGAGAAAAGTACATACCATACTTCCACCCGAAAAGAGTGCTCCACCTTTCTTGACTTGTTGGAGCCTGAAGGAGGAGGGAGAAAAAGCTTTCGGTCTCAAGGCTCGATAATGACGTCAAATGAACTGCAGAAATATCCCTTTAAATATCTTTTCGAGTGATAAAGAGATATGGCGCTCTCTATCCTTACAAAATGCAAATTTTAGGGGGGGACGGGACAGAGAACCGTAGGCGTAACACATGTAATTAAATGAACAAATAGGCCAAGCCAAAGCACAGGAAACTGAACCAGATATTGACAGGAAATACTTGCATGCAGCCTTGTTGTTTTATCTGATAGACGAACGCAAGTGGAATGAGTATTAATACCGTTGTCAGACAGAGATATTGGGTTCTAGATTTAAAGAGCCCGTGAAGGCTACAGGGTGGCCAAGGAATTTGAAGCAACCAAATATTTGTCACGCATGCAGCAAGGGCTGGTACCCACAAATTTGCGGGTCCACCACAAAAAATATTCTGATTCTTCCGCTAAATCATCTGTTAAGGTGGTTTTCAGATTATCTAAACCATCCAATCTGGCATGTTCTTTTAGGCATAAAACTTTTCTAGTTACCACTCATGGTGATCTGTAGGCGCCTTGATCTTTGATGGTGGAATCTTTGAGTTTGGATCAAAATCGAATACTTACCTCTAAGTTCTACAATTTATCGTGTCCAAATACTGTTTTTGTTACACCTTTTATTTAATTACAATTTATTGTTTCTGTTTGGATGAAGTCTTTATCCTAATTTTGTAGATAATATGTGATTACGCTTTTTCTTTTGTTATTAAATTTATCCTAAGGCATAAACCCAATAAGATGTCTTAGCATATTATCTCTCACCGAGAGTATTCTTTTTAGGACTTTCTAGTGAATCTTTGCGATAGGACTCCCAATAGTGTTTGTTTGAAACGACATAGCATAAATATATCTTATCCATACCTTCAAAACAGTATGGACCTGAAATAAGAAAAATACCCTTAAAAAGTATTATGAACTGAAAATAATTTTCCTAAAACGTCCTAGTCCATCTTTACTTCTGTCTCTCCACGACCCATTCGGATAATGAAGAGTATTAGACATAAACCAGATCCCCTCGTCGGAGTGTCATAGATTTAAAAAAAAAAATAGAAAAAAAGTTACAAATTGCATAAGTTCAAGAGAGAATTTAAATATTATAGAAATCCATAGGAAAAAGGTCAAAGTATATCTTGACCTTGCACTCATAGGGCACACTAATCTTGACACTAAACAATTCCGAAAGCACGAGAACTTATGAACTGCCCTTTTGATCTTGAATTTAATCAATTAAAAAATGATCTTCAAACTAATTATACATATCAAATACAAAAATAAAAGACAAAAAATTCGTTATCTTCTGTGATGCTTTTACTTGAAAAGCAATCAATTTTAATATTACAAACATAGACATTGAAATGAATTTTATCTTACTTTTTAAAAATCATTTTCATTTTTTATCATAAACCAAACTCGTTAATTTTTTTTTATCCTAGTCCTTTTTCTTGGTTCATTACTTAGAATTCTGCCCTATGATGCTATGAAAAGATAGATCATTCTCAGTTATTTGGGAAAAAAAAATTCTTGAACAAAAAAAGTAAGAAAATTTTTTGATTCCCCGAGATTTGGTCAAATACAAAGACAATTCAAAAGTTACAGAAACTATCATTTTTCTTTATAAATTTATAAGATATTTTAATAAATATTAGAACATTCAATAACGCTCACTTATATATACAATTAAAAAATTACAAGAAAATTTAAGAAATATTAAAGGCTTATAAAATAACCAATGAACTTAAAATCTGCCATAAAAATATGAGGAAACATCTTTTATTATAAGCATCCAGAAACGAAACAACTACAAACATCTTTAATTATAGAATCAAAATATATTTTATTGTAATTTTTTATTTTATTACATTTTCAATAATGTTTTGGTTGTATAAATTATTTTCATTGACTTTTATAATTTTTTAAAAAAAATTATATCTCAGTTTATATGATAAAAATAATAACTTAAAATATTTAAATCTTTTCATAATAGCTTTTATTAAATTTAGGGGTGTAAGTGTACTTTTCAAAATATTAGGATTTTCTTGACACAACTAAAACTCAGGGTTTTAAACGGACTTCTTCTAAAAGTTGCGATGCATAATTTTGCAAAAAAGCCTAATGGCAGAGAATCCCTCGAATATAACAAAAGGTGACAGAATAACTGAAGGAAATTCGGGAAATGGAAGTCAACTCAGCTTGACAAAGCCTTGATTCCAGCTAAATGAATTTGGCTCAAGAAGTTTTCCTATCATCCGCTAGTAGATTTGCTGACAGTTACAATTCAAGATACAAAACCGAAAATGTTGAAGCACCAAGCAACAAAATTGAAACGTCAGATGATGGGATGGCGACTAACCAACATTTTCTTAGTAGTAAATACCAAAAGAACTTGGCGTTTAAAATTACTGGGAACTCAAGCCATGAGCTGAGCTAGCATTACAGCAAACAGGTTAAAAACCACAAACATGCCATAGCTAAAGTGCTGGAAAGCTAAAACGGTAGACTACCATAAAAGATTGCCTGGAATTTGAGAAGTGTAGAAGATAACACTTTTTCCTGCTTCAAACACAACAAATGTTGGGCAGTTCTATACTAGGCCTCTAACGAGAGAGTTGATCGCTATGCGTGCAGATATAACGCACTGAAAAAACTTCATTATATTTCTCATTTTTCCTGGATGATCTTATAGTAATCGTTTACCCATTTCATGAAATGACATGCTCATTTAGTAGAGTGACACGTTGCCTGGGGAAGACTACTACTAGAATTCGTGACCTCAAAAGTTCTCGTACATCTAATTGTTGATTGAAAATGAAATTAAAACTATCTTAAAAGGCATATTCTTCCCTACCATAATCTCAATTCCAATACTGTAGAAACTTCTAGGGTGTTTAGTGAAAGTATAAGACAAGCTATTAGCTAACTATAAGCCTCCAGTTACATTAAATTATCTAACTTATTGTAATTCTCATTTGTTTATTATATTTTATAGTATACTATTATTCATAAGAATAGCATGACTACATAATTGATTGAAAGGTATCGTTTTAAGCATATAAAAAACTATTAAGAAGATTTTCTGGCCTACCAATGAGAAAGAAACACTTAAGACTTAATGCAACAAAATTAGATTCTATAATAATAGGTAATCATTTAGGTCATTATAGTCTATAAATTAAGTCTAAAAAGTAAATGAACACTTTAGACACGCTAAAAACAACTTTTGTGGAATCCAAAATAGTCTAAAAGCTGTTTACATTATTTCTTCATCCAGCTATCCAACTTTGTCAATAGATCATATCAAGCTATCCAAACCTTACAATCAATCAACTCTCCTTAACCTTCAATGAACCGATCAAAAACCAGATGACTGCTTCATACCGACATTACAAACAAATTTGGAGTCAAATCGTTTGCAGATCCATATATAATTTAAGCTAAGACAGTCCGTGAAGATACTACTAGTTCTCTCTCTCTCTCTCTCTCTCTCTCTCTCTCTCTACTTATATATATATATATATATATATATATATATAAACTTAATATGCAGACCTTTATATTGTATATATAAACTTAATATGCAGACCTTTACTTGAATCATCTACTGTAATATTTCCTTAACTGAAATCAGAAAAGCCCCTACTTCAGAGACTGAAACCGCGACAAAGAACAAAAGCGGCCTTCCTTTTCTTTTCTTTTCTTTTTAAGTTTTCTCAACAGCCAAACAGCAAACAACCATGAAACAGAACTAGTTTAATCGAAATAACAAACGCAGAACCATACCAGCTCAATAAACACTCTTAAGCCATACACAACAATCAACCTCTAGCTGGATCATCCAAACTCAACACGAAAGCAAATCAAAACCGCCATAATCTATTCACCTTAACCCTAACAGAAAAGGCAAGTATAATCAGTCGTTTCAAATACGAATCAAAACAGCAACACAGACTACTCGAATATCAAGATTCAATGTACTTCTAGAACAAGAAAAATCGAGAGGTGAATAGATATGCACAGAGAGAAAGAGGAAGTAAATTACCTGAATGGAGGATCGGAGCTCTTGAGAGATGAAATGAAAGCAAGAAAGAGTTAAGTGAAGTGAAACGAAGAGTTTAATTTGAGAGAATAAAAAAGGCTGGGCCAGGCCGGAGAGCAGTATATATAGGGAGGAGCCAGAGGATGGCCGCAAAGGTCCGCCTGCGTTAAACTTTTTTTTTTTTGGCGGTGGTTTTGGCTGCTGGAGAGGAGTGCGCTTGTCCAATCACGTGTGATTGGAGGGAATGGGAATTTGTTCCGTCTTTTAAATTTGTTCTTTTTTTTTTCAAATTATTTTTAATTTTACTTATGGGATTCGCATATATTCTGTCTTTTCTTTTTGAATAATAAAAAAAATATTTCCAATCCTTCCTTAACGCCAAAGTAATCGCTACAATTTTTAGTTATATATTTCCAATAATTATATATTTAAAAATATCACATCCTTTTATCCATTATTTTAGAATAAAATTCTACATTACTTTTTTAAGATTGATAATATTTTTTCATTTTGGATATATGCGGTGATATGTTATAGAATTACGAAATAATCTTCAATAACGTGACAATTAAAAAAAAAGATTACGGAATTTTCTTATAATGTATTTTAAATGTATTTCTTAGAATAAAAAGAGGTAATATTCTTTTGATAATTCGTCTAATATTAAAAAAAATCTCAAGTACACCTTTTGAAAATAAAAATTTTAAATTTTATTGAAAAAGTTGTTAATTATTTGATAATACGAAGGTCGGGGCTATAGAGCCTCTAAAAATTTTCCTCATACATCTTTTTTTAAATGCATTCACTATTTCAAAATTTAAATAATTCAATTTCATCTAACAACGTAAACAATTTTGAAATTAAATTCATACAACCAATGCAAATTTAATTGCTTAATATCATATTTGATGGAAAAAGAACTATTAATTTAAAAAAATAGCTATAGCTTATGGTTTATTTATTAATTAAATTTTTCCTTAAGGTAATAAATATTGATTTATTAATTTATAATTGTAGTTAACTATAAAAAAATTTTAATTTATATATTTTAGATAAAATTTTGTTTCCTTAAAAAAATTAATGATAAATATATTTAGAGGAGGGTTTGAAAAGTATTTTTTTAAGTTGAGATAGCATATAATTACTTTTCCATCACAATTATCAAACTTTAAGTAGCGCATACATATATGAAAAATTAAGACTAAGATTCGTTTATTTAAAAGGATTACTTAGGAATTGTTTATTTATATATTTTAAGTTTTCGTTTTCAAAACCTAGAAATGATATTGGATTGATTTTAAAATTTTAAAAAAATATATAATCGATATTAATTTAAATATATTTGTAAATTTAAATATATTGATAAAATGTATATTTTTAGAAAACAATTTTTTAAAAACATAAACAGCCCCTTAACTTTATATATATATATATATATATATTAAAGATGGCCGAAAAGCTTTCAAAAACAGTATTAAACATACGTGCTAGTTATGTACAACAAACAAAAGGGTGACTATATCTTAAAAAAAAAAGCTTCGAGGACAAAAAAAGCTAGGAAAAAGCTTATGATAAAAAGAGCTCTCACGTGAATGCAAACAACGATGAGATGAGATTTCATATGAAGGCAAAAAGCTTCTTTGATATGCCAGGTAATATCTCTTTTAAGTTACAAGTTTTTTAGTACTCTCAGAGTTTGATTAAACTAACCCCTACATTTCACAAACTAAATCAACATCCCTATATTTTGTTAAAGAATAATATTACTCTTGTAAACTATATATATATACATACACTGATGTTACAATGATATGTATTGATTAGACGAGTGAATTTAAAAAATTAATAATATTAATTAAGATTAATGATATAGTAATCATGTAATAATGTTATATGCGTTATATAAATATTTTGTAAGTATAACTTTATTTATTATAAAAAGACTAAAATAAAACAAAAATAAAATTTTTAATTCATAAATTATACATAACTGATTTTAAGAACATAATAGCTACAAATATCTTTTATTATAAGTTTTCTTATTTTATTAAATACTTTTATAATTTATTTAATTATATAAAGGATTTTCATCGAGTTTTCGAGTCTTATATTATTTACTTTATAAAAATAATAAGTTAGGATATTTTAGACTTTTAACAATGAGCTTTGATAAAATAATGAGGGTGAATGTTAGTTCGTGAGACATTTGGACTGCCATGAGTTTGCTTAAATCCCATCTTCTTAACTTTACATTATTGATACTTTTAATTGTCAAACTCTTACTTTCACAGTTATGTACTGAGTGCAAGAATATAAATAAAGAATTAGCGATGACTTAGATCGCAAAAATTGTATTAAAAAATTGAGTGTCCTTTCATTTACCTAAAAATTAAGAAAAGAGTAATAGGACTCTTATAAACTATAAATACAAACTGATATAGGTTACTAATTTATTTATAAATCATTATCATTTATTATATGAGTAAATTTTATATATCTATTACTCTAATTATCTTATGACATATCAGTTTGTATCTAAGAGTTTGTATAAAAAGTTTATAAGATTAGTACTATTCTTAAGAAAAGAGTAGTGACGCTCTTACAAATTAATATATATAAACTTTTGATGCTCTTTATTTGCAAAATAAATATACTGTACAATGATTTTGACATTCACTACCATTTATGTGTGTTTTGTTATTTATTAAAGATCTTTTTGCTTTTTTTTAAATTGCTTTTTATTTATGAATTTAAGATATATAATGCTAAAAAACAACTCAGGTAATCAATGCATTGGGACATATGTGATACAAATTTATGATGTGAATAAAAATAAAAAATAAACAATTTTTAATAAATAAAATATGATAAACCTATTTAATAACTTCGTGCCTAATAGGTTGTATAAGAGGCTAATTGTTTTTTTGTTTAAAATCTCGATGTAACTTATTCTCAGACTTCTGAGTTTTATTATTTTTGTTTTTTTGACTTAAAGACTTAGGGGGCAATTATTTTTTTTGTCTAAAATCTGAATAGTTCTGAATTAAATTGAAATGTGAATAGGTCTAAATATAAAAATCTAAATGATATATATATTTGCTATTTTATTTTAATATCTAAATTAAAATATCTGAAAACTAATAGTTTGACACATATATCCCTATTTATGTATATTATTTTTAATTTTTATTTTATTTCACATAATAAAAATACTTGCATATCAAAATTTATTATGAATTTAATTTATTTAATTGTGTATAACTCGATAAAAATGTTATTTTTTTCTAAAAGGACTTGATATATAAATAAGTTAAATGATCATAGAATAATTTTAAAAGTATATAGAGAATTAGATATTTGCATTCAAATAAAAGCTCAAAATTTTAGCTTTTTTTATTTAGATAAAAATGTCTTAGATTAAGTCTTAAGTTAAAAATATATATATCTTAAAAATATTTTGAAGTATAAGAATAAGTTAAATTCAGACTTTAGACTTAAAAACAATCAACCTTTTAATCTTAGGAGGCAATTGTTTTTTCATTTAAAATCTAAATAGATTTGACTTAAACTGAAATCTAAATAGGTATTTAAAAAAATTTGAGCGATATATTTATTTTTTTAATTTAATATCTGAAGTAAAATGTCTAAAAATTGATAGTTTTATAGATATATCCTTATTTCTATATATTATTTTTACTAGTGATTTTATTTCACATAATAAAATTATTCGCATATCAATATTTATTATGAATTTAATATATTTAAATGTGTGTAATTGAGTAAACAAGTTATTTTTTTCAAAAGAATTTGATATATAAAGCTAAATAATCATAAAAATTTTTAAAATATATAGCTAAACATAGAAAATTAGAAATAAATAATAATGTTCTAAACTTAAAACATTAGGCTATGTATTAGTCATATATGAATTTTATAAGGGTATTTAAGAAAATTAGTGGAGTGTTAAATAATTCAAACATTTGCATTCAAATAAAAGCTATTTTTTTTTAGTTTTTTTCATTTAGATAAAAATGTCTTAGATTAAATCTTAAGTAAAAAAAAAATCATGAAAAGATCTTAAATATGAGAATAAGTTAAATTCAAACTTCAAACCAAAAAATAATCAGCCCCTAAGATATTTTTATATGAATGGAAAAAGTTAAAAATTTTAGCTTTTATTAGAATACAAATGTCTGGATCATTTATCACTCCTTTAATTCTCTTAAATGGTCTCATAAAATTTATTTATAACCAATTCTTACATAGCCTAATATTTTAATTTTGGAACATTATTATTTATTTTTAATTTTCTATTATAATCTTTTTTAAATTTATTTTATGGACATTTACTTTATTTATATATCAAATTATTTTTAAAAAATAACTTTGTTACTCAATTATACACATTTAAATAAATTAATTCATAATAAATTTTGGTATACAATTATTTTTATTGTATATAATAAAATCACAAGTGAAATAATATGGATATATATGTAAAACCATTAGTTTTTAGACATTTCAATTTATATATTCAAATAGAAAAATATACCATTAAGATTTTTATATTCAGACCTATTCAAATATCAGTTTAATTCAAACCTATTCAGATTTTAGACAAAAAAATACATTTTCAAAAATTTTATTTAAAAAAATTTGTTTGTATAAGTTGGTTTTACCTATAAAATTATTCATTTTTAAAATACAAAGGAAAGAGTAAAAGAAATAATTCAACGATGGGATATATTTTTTTAAAAAATTTATTTTATTATTAAAATTAGGATTAAACTTTGAGAAATATAAAAATTTATAATTTTTTCGAATTCCGAAAAGAACTCTAAACTTTTTTTTTTATTATTTATTGATGTAACTATTTGGTCTATTTTTTTTTCTTACCAGGAAGTGTATTCAAAACTCTATAAATCATTTCATAAACTTATTAATCTCCTTAAAAGTTTGTTACAATTATTATTATTTGGTAATAACAATATCATTTTCTGATTTTCCTTAAATACAACATCATCTATGAGGTTTACAAAATATACGATAACATCTCTTAATTTTAACTAATATGTGCATAGTGTGTAATGTATGATATACGTTTTTTAAGAGTCGAAAACCTCATTTCTCCAATTTTTAATTAATCCCTAATTTAAAAATTTTGAAAATTGATGGAGTTTATATAGACACACATGTTATTGACATAAAACTTTAAACACATTTTAATTTCAAAGCCAACCACGAAAATTTATGGTTTTATGATGATTTGTAAACAAATTTATACGATTTTCAAAGATAAACTACTCAATTATAAAAGGGGTATAATATATTATATCTTTTACACTTTAATTTGCACATATTGAGACGGTATCTATTTTTGAAATTTTAAAAATTAAATTGTACGTTATACAAACCTTAGGGAGTACATTGTTATTATCCCTATTATTTTTACATAAACCTTTAACGATCTCAAATCAAAGGAGAGCCTTTTCTTATGGTGAAAGGGTACTAATAAAATTTACAAAATTTCATAATAATGCTGAACACTTTTATAACATATTTTAGTAAAATCAGAACTTTATAATAAATAATAGATCATTTATTAAAAAAAAAAAAGAAGAGAGAAGAAGCTAGCAACTTAACTTTATAGTTGTCAACCATAAACTTAAGAATCTTTTTGTTATTTTATTTGATGCGGAAGAAGCGAACACGTGGCAAATAGAGAGGGAGAGAATGAAAGTGGCCCCTACAATAATTGAAATTTTTTATTTAACCAAAATTGATAACATCTTCATGCACGTAGTGCAGAGTGTCAGCTTTCCGCGATTTTTTTTTTAAACGCTTTTGTACGAAAAGATTTACATATTCCAATTGTCTTTTCCTATGGGCAAATGGTGATTCACACCACCAGAGGCTAATTTCGTCGTGGAGAAATTCGCCCACAACCTTTAGATTTTGATCCATTGCACTATGTTTTAATAACTTTTTGAAAGTAATATTTTAATCTTTCTATTTCATTTTTTATTCGATTATATTAAATATATTATTATCGGTAGTCCTAACATATATTTTTTAACTAAATCTTAAAACCTTAAAATTTATAACATATATTAAAACTATTATTATTATTAATTTTTCAGTTATTTTAAGGATATTAATATTATTTTTATTAAAATATAAAAGTAAGATTACATGTGCAATTAACTTTCTATGAAATTAATGGAATAAAAAATTATTAAATGGATTAAAAAAATAATTATAAGGTGCCCATACATATAATTATTAATGAAGACACATATAAATATATTGATCAAATACACTATAAAATTCATCGACTACATACGCAACTAATTTTTTCATATTCTAAAGACTTGTTACTATCACTTGGTCAACATAACCTTGGCGTTGGTCAAGTTGACTTCACCTAACTAAATACTTAGGCGTGTTTGACTTGGCATATAGAAAAGCACAGACAACATAACTCTTATTTCCAGTGTTTGGTGCTACAACTAAATGGCATTGGATAGGATTTGCAGCGGATAAGCATTGCATTATTTCCGTCAAACTAAAGCCGCCTCCCCCCATGGGCTTCACGTTATAACAGAGGAGAAAGAGAGACATGTTAATTGATAATATAAAATATTTATTTAACAATATATTTACATATTTTATCTTCAAATAATATAATATAATATGTTAAACTAATAAACTAATATAAAATATTAAATTATATTTTGTTGACCCAGGTATGGCAACCCAAGAGGGGGGGGTGAATTGGGTTTTTATTTATCAAAACGGATTTGTAAAACTTTCTTTGAAGATCAAAATTATATAACTCTTTCTTTGAGAATAAAGGTGAAGAAGATGAAAATAGAATGCAATCAAGAGAATAGCAATAAAGAACAATCACAAGTGCAAGTTAATGTAAAGAGGATAGGGATAGAGAGAGTGAAAACTCAATTTACGTGGTTCGGCAAACCTTGCATATGTCCACGGGCTCCTAGCTCCACAAGTTAGGCTTTCCACTAAGTTGTAGAAATCTTTACAACTTGCTTGATGAACAACCTCACCAAGACTTTTTCTTCCAACTCTTGATAACACCACACCAAGAGTTCTTCTTGATGAACAACCTCACCAAGGCAACTTTCTTCAACTCTTGATAACACCACACCAAGAGTTCTTCTTGATGAACAACCTCACCAAGGAAATAATTCTCTCAAGGATAACTTTTATCCTTTACAAGAAAATATCACTCTCACCACAATACAAGAACAAAGATAATTTTTACAACAAAAGTATAACTCTCTTCAAAGAGTAGATAAAGAATATAAAAGCTCTCTAGACTTGATATTTCTTGTTTTATTGCTTGATAGATGCTTCTCTTGCTCTTCTTGAATGCATGGGAGAAGGGCTCCTTTTATAGGCAAATGGGATGAACTTATTCAAGTGAAGACACCAACTCCAAAGTTTCTGCCCACCATAAAAACCGTAATCTTGTTTGGCATTTTTGTCAATGTTCCATTTGAAATTTGAAAATCTGCAAAACATAAAATATCTGCACATTTGAATAAGCTTTCCAACTCATCAAGAACCAAGTCATTTGGATATCTATAGCTCAAGATATGGCCAAAATACCATTCGGTGCTCATGTGACTTGATTTTTCTTCCATGTGTCAGTCCACCGATTTGCATGTGTATTATGCCGGCCTTCTGTTTGAAATTTGAATTTATTCAAAGAATATGAAATGTGCTCTATTGAATCATATTTCCAATGCCATAAGAATCAAGTCATTTGGATATCTCTAACTCAAGATATGGACAAAACATCATTCGGTGCTCAAATGAGTTGATTTTTCTTCTATGTGTCAGTCCACCGAATTGCATGTCAATTATGTCAGCCTTCTGTTTGAAATTTGAATTTCTTCAAAACATATGAAATGTGCTTCATTAAGTCCTCTTTCCAATGCCGCAAGAATCAAGTCATTTGATTTTTCTAGCTCAAGATATGTCTAAAAGAGTATTCAGTGCTCATGTCAGCTTCTTCCATTTGTCTTTCAACTTGCATGATGATTTGGACAACCTTGCCCTTGAAATTTGAATTTCTTTAAAACATATGAAATGTTATAAATTGAGTAAGATTTCCAAAGGCTCAAGAATTACATCATTTGGACATCTATAGAGATATATATGACCAATTGATTGAACATTGCTCATGTGTCACATTCCTTGAGTTCAAACCTTGTTCTTAAACTTTAGTGCCTTTAACATGTAGTCTTCTCCTTAGCTTCAACACTTGAGCCTTTTCTTGATTTTACAATTATTTCAATGATATTACTCTTGCATATAAATAAACATGTTAGTAAATCACAATGAATCAATGTGTATTGTTATCATCAAAATTATTATGTAGCCTTAGGGCTAACATATTTATCATTAAAATATTTATTAAAAACTTTAATTATTTAAATAAATATTTTAATTTTAAAATATTTATTTACAATACACTACAATATTGTAACATATATTCAATAAAATGACAAACTAAATATAGCATAGAGTTTACTTAGTATTAATAGGGTGGACATGTTTAGGTATTAAAAGATCTACCCGATGTCAGATAGGATAATACATAGAATCTACCTTACCCGAGTTTATCGGGTCGGGTCGGGGCTTATCGGGTAGTGCTGGTAACTGATTCTTGAATTCAGTTGTAAAATAGAGCTCTCTTCTCCAGCACAAACGCCTGAATTTACCATGAAACTAAAGAATGGACTTGGTCATTAAAGAGGTGATCTCATGATCAGCAAGATACCCCCTATCTTTAAAATAGGAAATATATAATTTGGAAGGGAATATCCTAATCGCAGCAAACGAACATTACCCACTTCTACTTTACTATCATTATTAATTGAAAGATTAAAGAAGCAAAAATAATTGTTTGTGGCCACAAATATATTTTCTCATTGTATATAACATATAAATCCCTTAAGTGGTTCCTTTTCTTTTACAAATACTTTCTTTTTTTCTACTGGATTCTTCATGGACAAGTCAACAAGCTACAATTACAATATTCCAAAATGCTATAAAACTACATTCAACTAGGGGTGTTCATCGGTTTGGATCCGATGGATTTAATTAATAACTAATCCAATCCAATGATGATCGGTTTAGAGATTTTTCAATCCAATCCGATCCAATTAAAGATTGAAATCCAATCCAATCCGATTTTAAAAAAAAATCATCCAATCCGATTCAATCCGAACTTTAAAAAATTTAGAAAAGTAAAAGTCTCATATGATTCAATAATAAACACAAGTTATTATATAAAAATAATGATAACATAAAGTTACCAAGCAAATTAAAATATTGGTAAATCTTAATATAATAAATAAAAATTCATTTATCAATTGATTAATGTTCCTAACTAAAAACAACAATAAAAATTCAAATCATTCCAATACAAATATTGTACTTTAAATAAATTTATAGGACTACATGCACTAAGCTACCTTGCATAAAATGAAACTTGAAAAAATTTGTTATTACATAATTGTATTAAATCAATGTCATCTATGCATATTAAAGAATGCCTTGCAAACATGAATAAATAATTAATAAGTAACTAATAGTTTTTATATTGAGATAAATATAATTGACATGAAAAAATAACTTATAAAATAAAATAATGATAACTAAGTTATATTTATATTTTCTAATTACACATAGTACATATGCATTACATCAATGATCATCAAATGTTAATTTTAATTTTTAGATATTACATAGTTAATTTTCTTACCTATTATTTGGATTGGATCGGTTTATAATGCATTTTTATAATAGGATCCGTTATCCGATCCAATTAATTCGGTTTTTTTAAATTTCAATCCAATCCAATCCGTCAATTGATCAAATCCAATCAAAATTGGATCGATCGGTTTGGACGGATTGGATTGGATTTTGAAGACCCCTACATTCAACCATAAACCAACATCCAAGCCACATGCTTATTGTTTCGTTAATTTTTACCAGTTCATAGGAACAACAAGTTCACAAGTCACCAACTGCAAGTATGCAACAGTAATAGGTTGACAGAAACAAGAGGAAAGCAAGCCGAGGGGAACCAATCCAAACACCAAAATGTGAGACAAGTAGCCGAGTAGGTGATGCTGTGATGGCATGATGCTTTGTGACGACGATCGTTGACAGTGGGTGACGGTCGGGAGTTAGATTCAGGGGAGGTGGAGTGGAGAGAGTAGCTTCAAGAGAGTTGGGGCAGCGACCGAGAGTTAAGCTTCAAGGGCAATAGCGTGGAAAGAGTAGGAGGCTAGAGTTAGGGGTCTAGGGTCTGGTTTGAGAAAAAAGAAGTTATACACTTATGGATCTAGTGAGGTAGACTCCATGGTAACAATAAACGACATCCAATACAATGGTGAAACGGATTAAAAAAATTGAAATTTAAAATTTTAATTATCGGGTCGGGTCTTAATCGGATCTTATATTTATTATCCGATCATTACCCAATTTTATTCTGGTCTACACATTTCTATCCAAGATCGGGTAGCTCACACACATGCACCTAGCTAAACCCGATTCGGGTTGGCTAATTATGCCCACCTTTATTATGTAATATAATTCAATATAATGCTATCTAATACATTGACATTTATATAATTCTATACGATGCATCAAACAAATCCTTAATGGTTGTCATTAATTTGTAGTCTGGGTGTATTTACAAAGCCAATAACAAACAACCTCATCGGATCGCAGTTAGAACTCCACGTGGTTTGATTAACATATGAGATTGATGAAAACTTATGTTCTTTTATAAAATACGAAATGAGTTGGGAAAAAAGTAATTTGATTATTCAAAGAATTTATTGTATCTTCAAAAAGAAAATTTCAAAATTATAAATAAATTGACACAATTGTCAAGAGAAACCAAGATTGAGGGGATTTGAATTTGAAACACTTAACTTTGATATCATGTTAAGTAACCATTAGAATTAAAAGTTTAAACTATTACATATGAGTTTAATATTGATATTTGAGTATAACAAGATTGATTCTAAGACAATTTTATTTGGATTATTAAAAAAAATATATATTTTTTTTAAATTTTGAAATGAATACAAATATTTGAATGAATGAGCTATCCCATTTCTAATTCTTTAAAATAACCTCATAAAATTTTCTATTACCCTTTTATATGTAGCTTTTACAAAACTATGCAATATTTAAATGCATATAACTCATAATATAATTTGTTAATTGTAGTGTTTTATAAAAAAACTTAATAATAAATATAATTAAATACTTCAACATTAATTTGTCAAAATATTGATTTATTAAAATTTATGATATGTCAAATAAAAATATAAGTAAAACAATATAATAAGGATATATGTATAAAAATATTAGTATTATGCAAAAGTGGACTTAAGAAGGGACCCGGGGCCTGGGCCCTTCTGAAGCTTTCAAAACTTTTTTTACTCCCTTGTTCTTTGTAGTTTACAATTACACCCTTCTTGAAAAATAGTTTTTAAATTGTTTTTCTTTCTTTCTTTTTTTTTTTTTTAAACTAGTATCCTATCAATTTTATATTTCTATAATATATTATATATCATATTTATATTATTTCTTTCTCTTTATAATTTATATGTACTAATTAGTGTAAAAATTAGCAAACTTCTTCTAAAAAAAAATTATGATTGAGTCTTTTTATTATTTTTTTGTATTTGTAGCCTTTTTGATAAAATTTAATAGCTATTATATATTAATGATTTTTGAGAAAAAATATGTAGAGATATTTTAAAAGAAAATTCTTTCTTAAGTTGACATCATCATATCTAAGAAAACTATTGACAGTTTAATACAAAGTTATCTTAAAATTAATGTAAAGGTTTGTTTGAAAATTTCGAACATAGAGCTCGAATTTTGGATTATAATGCTAATATAGGATTATAAATAAAAATTTTTTTCATACATGATAATGAAGTAATTATGCAACATTTTTTAAATATAAGTACTTGTCAATGACAATAACTAATATGTATTTATAAAATAAATTATAAATTGTTAATATTTTATACTTTGATTTATTGTATTAAGATTATTTAATTTTGAAAGATATGATTTATTATGGCTTCTATATACTTATAGCTATTTTTTTAATAATTTTTTTTGCAATGTTGAGGTTTTTGTTAAACATTGACTTTATAATATTAAAGGTGTCCTTCTAAGATAAAATCCTAAGTCCGTTACTGATATTATGCACCTCAATTCATTTATTAAAATGAAAGAAAATATAATTTAGATTTATATATTTAGACATATTTATGTTAAAAAAAGAAATCAAATACCTTTAAGTTTAAGTTACAATATTCTCACTAGAATAATATTATTATGTTAAATAACATGATATATATAATATAGATGATTGTTGGATCTATGTGTATGTGAAGACTCTAGTATAAATGAGGCTGTGTCTTGTAAACAAAAGAAATATAATGAATTACAGTTCTACCTGCTCTTGTGAAATCTTTTATACCGATTTATTTTATTATTTTTTGTTATATACCGTTTAACAATCTCTACTCTTTCAGACCTTATAATAATAAAATGAAAATGATAAATGAATAATATTGTAACATGGTACTATTTATTAATGATCATAATTTAATAGATTCGGGGTAATTTTATTTTAAGAAATAGGAATATTCATTATTATCTTTAGGGTTGTGAGTGCATGGGACATGTGCTAAAGGGTAGCCTATTAGCTATTTCGTCCTCAAGTGTAGGCTAAAGAGGGGGGGACCCTATATCGTCCTCTGGTGCACAGAAGTTTACTTTAAAGTACGAAATAGAGCAGGAGGGTTAGCCATTTCAAGAACCTGATGTTTGATTTGACAACAGAAGGTAAAAGGAAGCAGCCTCAGGTCTCCATTGATAGAAGAACAAGCGAATCACTGTAATGATTCCACTTCTAGCTCCAGGATATACATGTATTTGTGTAGCTGGTAAAAGCCGTGGTGTGATGGGTACGCACGCACCTGAGTGAAAGAGTAATCAAATGAAAGCTGTCTAGTGTAGTGTAGGCCATAAAATCCACAAGCTTCTTTGGATTCGCAAGCATGCAATTTGCAAATTAACGGCCGGCACAGTCACCCTCTTCGCGATCATTGTTGTTGGTCGTTGCATTGCATGCCGGCGTGTAACTTAATCATTCTCTATCATGTCTTTCTTTATTCATGGGAACTCCACTATTTAAAACTTTTTGCCAGTGATAAAAACATTTAACTTTTTCTCAAAAAAGAAAAAAAATAATAATATTATATTTACCATTTATGTAACTGACTTTTTATAAATTTAAATTTACGAAATATCAATTTATAGATAATTATTATATTATATAATTTAACTTCCTCATACAATTTTATTAAATGAAAAATTACTAAAATATCTTTGAAGGATAATAACCATTAAATGGAGCTAAGTGAAAAAAAAAGTTGAATATTTCATACTAACACGATAACTCGGGATGACTTTTTTATCTTCTACTTAGTACTAACACTTTCAAGATCTTGTCGTTTTCATGTTTAATAGGTTCTCAAAGCTCCTGTTCCCAAAGTTTTTGTTTAAGATTTTTTTTTTTTTTAACTTCATTACATATAAATGATTTTTGTTAAGTTAATGTGGATATTTTGAGTAGAAGCTTAAGAAAAAGAAATTTAAAGGGTTGATTTTAAACAATCAGTAGCAATGTAATTATTAAGTTATTTTATGATATCAAAAAATATATAAATATGATGAGTAAATATAATTATTTGGATGACATAAGATTTTCATCATTATTAAAATATAGTATCAAACTTTTTTGATAGGATTAAAATTCCTCATGTTAGTTCAAAAAAGTCATTATAATTGGAATTGGTCTATATACTCAAGTTTTTGTCATGTGAATCAGAATGCATCATGTTATTACACGCACAAAAATATCGTATTCTCATTGATTAGATACATGAATGATGAAAGACCTAGCTCACTTTGATGGACAGGTTTATAAAAGAAAAAAGAAAGTAATTTTGAAAGGAGTGTATTAGAATGATTAAATCCTAAAATTCAAGATTCTTTCGACACAAATCTTTGATTAGTGAGTCTATAGATCCTTACTTGGTAGGGCTACTAACCAATAAATTCAAATTCAAATCTAAATAAATTTTCATGGGTCATGTCAGCTTAAAACTATCATATAGCTTGCAATGAATTGAATCTAAACTATTTGTTTCAATATGGTTTAATTTGAAAGATTCTATTTTCATTAAAGATTACTTGACAAAATAATATCATTAAATGTTGTCACTTGGGACGCATGCGGTGTGGAAAAGTAGGCAACCAGAATAATCTGAAGCCAATCTACTTTGGAAAAAGTAGTTGGGTAGTAGGCTATCAAAGAACATGAGGCCCCATCTGTTCTGGAGATTCAGTGCCAAAGAATCATTCTTCAGAGCTGCCAATTTGACCCCACCACCACAAATTGGAAATTTTTCATCATTTTGTTTACCCGAGTTGTAAATCACAATTCACACCTACACAAGTAAGTGTGTGCCACAATAGAAAGTTATAGACACAACTTTAAAAATAAATAATGATAATTGTTTTGTTAGTTTATTATCTCATATTACCGATCTTCACTTTTCTTCTTATCAGTTTTACATTGAATATTACCAATTTCAATCTCTTTTTATTTTTTGAAAATTCTTCATAGATTTTTTTTTTTATCAATTTTCCTACTATAATTGAACCAAATGGATTTTTTTCCCGATAATAATAATGGTGAATTTTATTTATTTACTTTTTTTTTTAATGTTTCTTTTTCTCCATGTTCTTGCTGGGAATAATGCAGAGAGTTGGATCAGGATGTTGCAGCCTGAGCCATAGTAGCACTGTGCCTGGTTTGAATTTGATATCAGCTAGAGGCTCACTAGGTCATGGCTATCTACACCACTGGCCCAGCATAATCAAGAATAAACTGCAAATTGAGCGAGAATACCCGTTTTCCAAAAACAAGGAATGTAAACACAATAAAATAATAATAAAAAAAAAGTTGGCCGCATCCAACCATGTTCACAATAATGGAAAAGTAGAACAACCATAGTTAACTAGGAAAAGCTCTGTGTTCCAAGTTCCACGACTACTGGAACTTGCAGCCATTCCAAGTATCAAACAGGCTTAGGCAAGAGTACGAGATGAAAGAATCCTGAAGTAACAACAGTTCCAAGTTTAATATGTGATTGCTTTTATAAAACCAAAACTACCAAAGTAGAAGAGAAGTTAAACTAGTTGTAAATTTAAGCATCCATCAAGCTTTCTCAATACCCTGCTAGAAGACTATTTCCATGAAAACCATTTAAGCTTAAGCAATTGAAGATCAGGGGTTCATGCTGCTTTGAGAGAGTATACTTGTGCAAGTGAAAAACTTGTTATTGAATGGCAGAACAAAAGCCTTCAATATCAGAGGTCGCTTCTATCTAATAAGCATGATTGGAAGCATTTAAACGGGAGATGTACATCAAGCGTCTTGCTGAACTGTAAGCAGTTAGCAATTTTGTCAAACTGAGCTCAATGGACATGCAGAAAAAAGTATGTACATCTAACGACACTATATGATAACTACAACAGATTCTGCGAATGAGGCCTAATTGTTCGAAATATCAAATACCATTTTATCAGCCGATGACAGATCCATCAACCTTGCATGAAAATAACATTAAACAAGAATAATTAGATTGACCCATAAGGAACAGCATTATAGGTGAGAATATTAGGGGGACATGGATAGTAGGAGGAATAGAGCATAATAGAATAAAAAACCTACTAAAGCTCACCAGGACAACTTAATTTGCTTCAACATAAAGGGATAGAGCATAATGATTTGAGGAAGGATTGAGCTCTGACAAAGAAAAAAAAATTCCATCCATTAATAAAATATAATAGGCAATGACTTATGGATTAGCGTGTGAAGTACAAGAATTTCAAAGAATGTGCAAATACCTTCAGATTCCATCCGCATCCAATCTTGTGCACATATCAAGGCCTGTCTAGTATCAGGATTAAGTGAAATTCGACAATTATCCAGCACTCTACCTCCACTACTGAATGCCAATTCTGGAACAACAGTTGACATGGGAGTTCCCAAAATATCACGTGCCATCATGGACAATATTGGGTACCTTGGTGTGTGTACTTTCCACCAATTTAATATGTTGAAGTCACAATTACGAGGAAAGACTGGTTCCTCCAAATACTTCTCCAAGTCTGACACTGCATTTTGACTTTGAGAAGTCTCATGCAGGAATTTGTCAAAGCCCTTCAATTTATCCCTACTATCATTACTAGTGCTAGGTAAGCTGCTTCCTGGTAAAGCTGAACCTTGATCAACCAAGGTTGAGCAGATAGCATATGCATTGAAAAGTTCCCTAATACCATCAGAAACTTCCTTTATTCGTTCCAGAGCAGTACTACCATAGATCTGAGAATAGTAGTACTCCACCAACTTCATCTTAAATCGAGGATCCAAGATGGCAGCAACTGCCAGAGCCAAACTGCATTTGCTCCAATATTTGTCAAACTTACTTTTCATCTTTAGTGAGATGGAGCTCAGAAATTCATCTTGGCTCTTACACCAGTCAATTAATTGGATGTGAACATCACAAATCTCGGGAAAATATATATTTGCAGTTGGACATTTGTTGCCAGAAAAAAAATTGATAATTTCAACAAAAACTTTCAAATAGCCGGTAATGGAACTTGCCCATTCCCACTCTATCTCAGTTAAAGCTGATAAATACTCAGAGTCATGCTCTTGTAAGACACTAAATGCATTTCTGTATTCTAAGGCTGTTTCTAGCATAGTATATGTGGAGTTCCATCGAGTCGGACAATCAAAGGCTAAACTCTTTTGACTGTTGATCTCAACTTGTTGGGCAATCTCATTGAACTTTCCTTGCGTTACTTGTGAACTTTTAACATATCTAATACTTCTTCGAATCTTCTGAGTCACATCTCGAAGAGCTTCCAAGGCATCCTGAGCAATCAAATCCAGACCATGTGCAGCAGAACGAATATCAAACAATTGCCCATTAGTTGAATGGGGCCTATTTTGGGATATGCATTCTCTAATTTTGAGGACAATATCATCATCGGTAAAACAATCATCAAATATCAAGGCAAACAACTTACAGTCAATATCCCAGTCCATCAGACACTTGATGATCACATCTGAAAGCATGTCTTCTGTGTGTGAGGGGTCAAGTGTGATGAAATTCAGGATCTTTTTCTGTAATCTCCAATCCTCATCAATGTAGTGTGCTGTCAAACACAAGTACTCAGCACTTTCTGCTGAAGACCACATTTCCACAGCAAGGTTAATTCTGCCATGCAATTTGCTTAACATGTCATACACTTTCTGTTTCTCTTTCCCATAGATCTCCATACAGGAAAGCTCAATAGCATTATTCGCAACAACCTCAAACATTGGCTGAAGATTCTTGACAAAGTGTTTGAATCCAACATGATCTACCATGGCCAATGGATAACCATGCAATATGATCATGCGGGCAAGATCAAGCTGACTCCGCTCTTGATCAAACCTACTACTTACAAGGTTTATAACTTCATCTTTCCTCTGCTCTGGTTCATACTTTATAACGGGCTTAACATACTCATCTTTTCTTTGCCCATCATCAAAGCTAATATTTGTGAGGGTAACATTAGTATCTTTTTTCCTTCTCTTAGCTGCTAGTAGTTGCGACACATCGTAATTAGATCTTTTTAGACACCGCATTAAGTGATTCCTCAGGTGTGTAGTTCCACTATTACTTGATCCACTGAGTTTTTTATTACAATGTACACAAACAGCATAACATACATCAGCCTTTCTGACCCTTTCAAAGTGATTCCACACAACAGAAGTTAACCGCTTCGGTTTCTTAGCAGCTGATTCATTCCCCACTTCCATTGCATAGAATTGATAATCCAAATTCTGCAAATCATAAGAGATCATGTTAAGATGCAAATAGGTAACTGTAGGGCTATAGGGGCTAAAAACCATAATTGCAGAGACCTACAATAAAATTTTGACGACGCAGGACCCAAAAAAAAAAAAAAAAAAGAACTTAAAAGTCACTTAATACTATATATTAGTCTGACGTTGAAGGATGATGAGGTCATCCGCATTGCTCAAACTTATTAAAAAATATTGTTAAAAAAAGACATTAAATGATTTTCAAAGCAAGTAACTGCTCCAACTATTTCGGTTGGTTTCAAGTTTGCAATTTTTCAAGCCAAATCAGTGCCAATTTGCTTTTGATTTAATTGAAGCTAAAGGAACATTTTTGTTTCAGTTCAGATCCTTCTAAAATGGCCCATACTTGATTTGATAGCCATATGGTCACCAAGTATATGGATGCATTTTGGCTTCAATTTTACCATATAATTTTAAGATCTACGGAAGATTGAATTTATATCATTATTCTAGAGAAGTGTACTCTTTTATTTAAAATTTGGGAAGTGATTACTTCTACATTTCTTATAGTTTTCTGAACCTAAACACAATAAAAAAGAAAAAAATGCCATGTAATTGTATGTCAATTTTACATCAGATAAAATTTAACTTTGATATGAATCCAATCCTCCTTACATGGATAAATCATATATAAGATTTAAAAGCAATTCCAAATTCAAGTTCCCATACCACCATAAATGCTAAATACAAAACACAACAGAAACTGAACATGTCAGATCCCATTTAAACCAATCCTACAGTGCATGACTACGACAACGGAAGGTAAACAAGACAACCCACATAAAGCAAGAGTCAGACTTGATAAATCTCAAGTGTGAACAGATTATCTTAGTGTTATCTATATAACCAACATCAAAATCACAATTGTAAAGAAGAATGAACGCAGAGACAAAAGTTAAACAATAACTTCCACTTCTACTTCATTTCCCTCTATGATCATATTACTTTAGTTGTTGTACACATCAATTGAAGGAAAAAGTAAAAAAAAAAAAAAAAAAGTGCTCCAGTTGGACCAATTCTAATGGCACTTGATCAGAAAACTATGTTCAAGCCATATTAAACAATCTGACAGAAAATGAATGCAACTGTAAAACAAAGATAGCCCAATTTAATTTCATCAAAAAGTTCCCAAAATTTAACCAAAAAATTAAAACAAAATCACAAATTTGAACACTAAAAAGCATAATTTGAGCTCAATTGAACACGGGTCAGATCAACTTCCCCAAAATAACAATAATAACAGTAACAAAATAGACTCGGAAATGACAATATATAAAAATCAAACACATGGGTCGTCTCAAAATCCAAATTAAACTACACCAATTGCGCGAACGAATCTCAAATTCAACGAAACCCCTATTTAAACAAACTCAACTAGGGTGATTTATCACAATGAAACAAACGGGTCGAAAAAGACCCGATTCAACTAAATGGGACGAGAAAAAAACGAATTTGGGAATAACTGGTTGCAATCGCAGATTGCTGGGAAAGAGCTTACCGCGAAGAGTCCGATCGGAGGATCCGGGAAGTTTAGGGTTGGGTCCTTGGTGAAGAGAAAAGAGGAAGAGATTGGATCCGATTCCGAAATCGATTTTGAGTAGAGAATTTGGGTAAGATCCGAAAAAGATTTAGGATTTGGTTGGTTGGTTGGTGGTGTGAGTTACTTGGGTTTGGTTTGGGTTGGGTGGGTCAACGCATAGCTTAATTATTTATTTTAATTTTTGTAATTTTATTTTGTTTGATAAAAAAATATAATATATTTTTTTATTAATAGGAAGTTCATTCAATACATTCATTTCAAAATAATTCAATTATTATTCCGAACATTTGATAATAATGAGAGTTTAGTTTTGGGTAACCCAATTTGGGTCGATTTTGATGGGATAGGTGGTTGGTTTTCAAAATTGGTCTTCGACAAATTAGGTGTTAGGTTTAGGCTTCACTTCGGTACATTAATCCCATGTACCAGTACCACCATTAGATTTTTTTTTAATAATAATAATAATTGTCATGCGAGTTAGATTATTGTAATTTAAAATTTTGAAACTAATGAGATTTAATATTATATACTCAATAATTCTTGCATATTAAAATGGATAAAGTTTGATAAGATTTGAGTCAATATCAACTACGACTCTTTTTATCGTTGAAGTATAATGTTAGTTTAAATACTGAGTAATATAATACACTATATTTAATATTTTTCGTAATATTATATAGAACGAAATTTCATATTTATATTATTTCGATTCTTAAATTTATATATTTGTGTTATCCTGATCTAATTGACTGATTCTGTTTATTTTTTTAATATTTGAGTTATAAATTAACTTTATTACCCTTATCTTAAAATAAAAAATAATTTTTCCCTTTTTTTCTTCTTCGCTCTACCTGTCTTTTATCTCCTTTCTCGTCTCTCACTCTGTCTCTCCTCTACCACCGCCACAACCGCCTTCCCCACCTCTCTCACAACGTCCACTGCCTCCATCTCTTCCACCTCTGTCTTTCTCCCCACTTCATCGCTCCACCACCGATCTCTTTCTTTCTCTCTACCAGATCACGCTACCATCCACCGCTGTTCACCTCTCACTAGCACGATTTGCCTGTTCCTCCCTTATCCAACCAAAATTGCACCGCCGATTACCTGGATTCCTTCTCTCTTCAATCCACAAGCCTAGCTCGCCATCTCCATCCTATCGTTTCCTTTCTGTCCGATCTTTCTCCTCCCTCCATTCCTCCGTTTTCCATCACTTCTGCATAGCCCGATCTCCTCCGCCACTCACCTCTCATCGCTTTTGCGGCCATTTCCTTCCCTTCGTCACCAAGACCCAAACTGACTTCACCTCCCCTACCACCTCTCGGTCGTTCTCTTCTCTGTACGAAGCAACACCTCTTTCTACCTCAGGCAAATCCTCCTCCACCTTCTCTCTTATCCAAACCGGATCCACCTAGCTCATCCACCTTTCTCGATTTCACCATACTTCGGAAAAAAAATCATTTTCAGTTTTTAATTGGCAAGCTGGGTTTTTGGTTGTGGTTACGGCTACTGGTTGACGGGAAGATGTTGGTTTTATTCCTGATATGCAGTGGTCGTGTTTCGTGATGCTTGTACGATTCTGTTGATTGTGGTGGTGGTGCGTGCAATGGCGTGTGGTGTTAGTGTTATTTTCTGGGATTTGGGTGGTGCTAGGATTTGGATTTTGTTGCTATCTGGGCATTGCCGGCATTTTGGGATTGGCTATAACTTATTGAGTGCTACTGGAATTTGAGCTTCGCTATGGTGTTCCAACTGCTAGTGGGCGATCGATATGGGGGTGCTATTGCTATGGTGGGCTGGTTATGGTGGTATACGTGGAGGAACGAGACGGAGATGGAGAAGAGGAGATGAGGATTTGAAAGGGAGGGAGGAGGAGTGACAGGCTAGGTTTTCCGTTGCCGTAAAGATGTTTTGACAAAAATGCCCTTGATCGTTTATGAAAAAAAGTAAACAAGAGTTAGTCAAATAAACCTGGTGATATAAATACACTTTGAGAATATTTCCAAACTTCAAATCTTCATTCGGATAAAAAGAAAGTATTCATTGAAAGATATAATTAAAAGGGTAATCTTATTATATTAGACAGTTAGAGAGCACCTATGCAATCAAAATTTATATACCTTGAGGTAACTAATTTATAAATCAAACTCACACAATATGACATAAGATTATATTTGATGTGCGATATTGTATAGTATTATTTTATTAGATTTTATTAAATAGTACGATATATATGTTTATTTATAATTTTGTTTAATATTTAATAATATCGAGTACAACTCTTATACGCATATATATTTATATATTGTATTAAGTTATGCAAAGTTAACAGGTGACATAAAATTACATTGTACATTACAATTTAAAAATTATTTTAATTAATTATAAAATTAGTATTATTAAAAATGTATTAACAATATTTAATTATATTTATAGTTTTATTAATTTTTAAAATAAAATTGTATAAAAGATTGTTAGATGGCAACTGGCAACAGACACCATAGGTCATCTGGCAACATATCTAGCATCTAAATAATTGGGAGAACCTGATCTAAGCACTAGCGGTGGAGTTGTCAACATCTAAGTCATAGTTTGACCGCGAATGGTGATGGAAATTTCAATTACCGAAGGTCTAACTAGTTAGATAGTTTAAATTGCTTAATTTGTAAAACAGCCCAAGGATGCTTCTGGCGTTGTCCCCTATGCTATCGACCAACCACTACAATATGCAAAATTTACCTTATAATAAGAGGGTGATCTCGACTGTTTTCAAATTCCCCATCGTCAACTTTGGTTACACATTCCTCAAACATCTTATATTTTTCCTTAACCAAAATTGCAACATATCAAGGATCATCCGTTTTCCTTTAAAATTTCGTAATATTAAGAACCAACCACTGGATCGATAGAGTCAAAAAATAAGAGAATCCATGTATTAATAATCTTTAGTAGTCATGCAATTTACTATAACTTTGGGTTTGAATATGGTATATTTCATGTATCAATATATCCCATTTTAAAAACAAATAAATATAAATATATCATATTAAAGGACTATATTGCAAATAGGTAAATAAAATATTAACCTGTGATAACAGGTTACACAAACTTATATAATATTTTTTAATACAATAAATATATATTTTTTAATTTTTAAATACTTTAATAAAAGTTTATTATAATAAATGAGGTATTAAACAAATAAATTTGCTTAGCATATAAATATATTATAACAAAGGAAAGACGGCCTCAAATTTTTTTATTTTAGTTAATTAAAATATTAAAAGAAGTATAAATTTTTTAAAAATTATTTTTATTTGATGATCTAGTTCTAATTCTATAAGTCGGAAAAAAAATACAATGGATTAGTTAATTTAACAACATTAATATATCATGTTACAAGTTTATGCTTTCTACTCTTCTTTGTTTTGATTTGTTGCGAATTTCATGTAACTTGTTACAAGTTAACATTATATTTTACAAGTTTTATTGTTTTTTATTACAAGTCTATGTTTGGTTGCAACTTCGAATTTTCTTGCTTCAACTTTAGTTCACCTTGTTAAAATTTTCACGTTACATTTTACCAGCTAACATTATATTTTACAAGTTCATCATTCCTTATTACAAGTCAATGTTTAATTGCAAATTAAAGATTTGATTTTACTATTTTTAGATATCATGTTACAACTTCAAAATTCTTTGTTACAACTTTGGTTAACCTTGTTATAAGTTTTATGTTATAATGTTATGTTTTACAAGCTCATGGTTCTTTGTTACAATTCGACGTTTAGTTACAAGTTGATGGTTTGATTTAGCAACTCTTAGGTGTCGGGCTACAACTTGGACGTTCCTCATTATGACTTTAGTTAACCTTATTGCAACTTTCATGTTACATTTTACTAGCTAATGTTATGTTCTCCAAGTTTCTCATTCTTTGTTACAAGTCTATGTTTGGTTGCAAGTAAAAGTTTTGATTTTATTATTTATAAGTGTTGGACTGCAACTTTGATGTTTCTTATTATAACTTTGGGTTAACCTTGTGATGCGTTCGAAACTAACAAGTATACTAGTCGCACAAGTAATAAAGTGATAAGTAAGATATCGTTCCCACGAGGATTGATTCTAATTGAATTTGTTATTTCCAGCAACAATAAACTAAACAGGGGGGATTTTTGTTGAATGATTTACTAAATGAAATAAGAATGCAAGTAAAGAATAACAAAACAGAAAGTAAATTTGAATGAAAAATCAATGGGAGAAAGCTGGTTAAGGGATCCTTCTCTACCACAAGATATGGATTTGCGAATTAATTGTAGAATTGTCATCTAATTACAGCATTGAAGTTATCAACCGTAGATAATAACAAGCTCTATTACCCCAATCTTTCCTTACTTTGTTGTTAAATAAAACAAGCTCTTTATTTAATCTCTATCCATTAAACAACCTAGAACAAGCTCTCTAAGTTTAATTCAATAGAAGCATTACGATGAGAAAGATAGGTTGATCTAAGCAATAATCACACAAGTTCGGATTATTTAACCTAGGTTGTATTTTCCAATTGCAATCTCTGATCACAATTTTGCTACTAATGATTGGAAATTCATGACAATTACGGATCAAGATTTCTAATCTAGCAATAGACAACAACAGATTATATTCAGTTGGCCATTCCAAATACAATCAGTAAGCAATCATAAGCATTAGATATGGGAAAATACAAGCAACTTCAATTAGAGAATTGGATAACAATTTCTTACACAATCAACTCACAAAATCCATATCAAGGGCTTTGAAATCACCCTCAACCAATTCAGATTTAGTTACACATATTCAATCAGAATAACAAATACAATACAGAGAAATTCCAGAATTGAAAAGGAAAGAAAGAACTTAGCAAATTCTTTGAAAATCTTCTTTGTAGATGAATCTTCTTGGAATTGTAGTTCCTCCTCTTTCAAAATCTTCTTTCTCCTTCAAGAACTCCAAGGGATGAGAGAAATCCAGAAATGCAGCCTCCTCCCACGTTTTCCCCTCTTCAAGTTATGAAAATAAAACCCTAAAATGTGTTTAAATACTCTGCTACAGTAACGTGCTACAGTGTCCCGTATTATACATGCTACAGTGATGTGTGGAATTACATTTCTACACTTCTCACACTGTTTTGATTACAACTTTCGGTACACTGAATGGATTCATAAACCGTAAATTTCTCCAAAAAGTAGACTTCGAGAGCTTTTCAACGGTATATGATATGTCATCGGGTTCATTGTATATCAATACAATTAAATCCGAGAAGATGGTTGACTACAGAGGTGAAAATGAAGGGTTTTACTCCATTTTTGTGCAAGTTGCTCCAAAACTCCTACAAACATCAAAACCACACAAAAACATAAAAATACCAAGGAATATAGCAAAGAAACATGGACGAATTGATATGAAAATGATATATAAATAGACACTTATCAAATTCCCCCACACTTAGACTTTGCTAGTCCTCGAGCAACTACGACAATATGAAATAAAACTAAACCGAAACAGAATCAACAAAAAATTAAAACACACAAATGCTTCATCTTGCAAATAGGCCTCAAAGATTGTACTTAATTATAACCCAAGGAAAACTTCAAAATAATGCACTTGATCAAGAATTTTATCTTAAAGATTAGTTTCGCTTCATTTCAATTCCTCAAGTGTGTGTGTGTAGAGCCATTCTCACCTAATCACTTGTAACCCGGATGAGTTTATGCATAAAAATGAATCATATTTAATATTGAAGATGTGTGTATAAATGAACTCCATAGGCCTGCTTTTCAAGTCACTCTCCACTAATGTAGACATGCACAACACCAAGGATCAAGTAGGACTTTATTAAGCTTGTAACGTTTGGCTTGGGTGAAGGTATGATAAAGGATAATAATTTGGCTCAAATCACCCACAAACACATAAATCATTCAAGACTATGTAGAGCTCAACCTATAACAAAACTTCATTTCAATTCACCAGGTTACTCCCCCAAACTTATTTAGAACACTCAATCTTTTTTTTTTTTTTTGCAGAAAACAAAAGAAAACTACACCCCCACACTTTGTTGTTTCATTCTTTTTAAGAACACTTAAGGGTATAGATCTCTTATTCTTCTTCTTTTGTTCTTTTTTTTCTTTCTTTTTTTCTTTTTTTTTTTTTATTACACTTCCCCTCCCCCACACTTAAACAACACATTGTCCTCAATGTGTAAGTACGTGGAGGATAAGTACAGATTGGCCTTTTTTTTCTTTTTTTTCTCAAACACAATAGAACTCACTTGCATTGCTCATGACACATCCCAATCTCCTCTAACTTCCCAAAACCAGAACATAGCTCAAAATTTAATTGTGAATGATCTACATGCTCATAAGTAAGGGATAAACTGTTTGGAACAAATTCATTTGAGGTTAGGAAATCTTTTAGTAAGTTAACAAAGAAAAAGGCTTACAAAGGCTCAAAGGGGTAACTAGGGATCAATTTCAATTAAGGTTGGCTATTAAGGCTCAAACGGTCCAAAGATGACCTAAATCATTTCCCCAATGTTGCACAGTCTAGGATTTCGCCTCGAGTGACCATCAAACAAGTTCTAGAATTCATTGAAATCTGAAGAAACATTTAAATTGCATAAACTTTCTCAAAGTGAACAAATAACTCAGTGATAATAGCTCAGTGCTCAATGTTGCGCAAGGAATCAAAGCAAAGCGAAAACTAATAAACATTTCAAGCACACAGATCCATGCATCATTTATCATTTTCCAAGAGTTATTCTTAATTCAATCATTATCTTATCATTGACCCACAAAATGCAAGAAAAGAGTACGTGGCGTTGTTACACCTGAGTCAAGATTGTATATTTCAACAATCCTTAGGACCAGTAGCCCGCAGACTTAAGGTTTCCAGCCTATATACCTTTATTATGAAAGAACAAAACAAGAAACAAGCCACTTCAAACAACATGAAATAAACAAACTACAGATTTATTGAGAGAGAATGCGTTTCAAGAGTAACGAAAACCCCATATTCTGCCATTCTCAGGTTTTTCCACAATGTTTTTTTTTTGAATCGAAACTGATAAAGACAAAAACACATAACAACTCGAAATTACATAAAACTAAACTTACTCAGAAAATAATAAAGTCCAACAAATCACAAACACAAACAAGTCAGTTAGAATGGGTCTAAAAGTTTAGAAGTTAGCCTCCTTATTCAGCCATTATGGATTAAAGAAATCCAGAATGCGTTTCAAGAGAACTTGAACTTTTTAAGCCACCACTCTAAAAGCCAAGATTAGAAAACATTACCTGGGGTAAAAAAAATAACCAAAAAAAAAAAAACTCAAAAGAAATGACATGAAAAATCTCAAATAAACACACTAAAAAGAAAGCAAACAAAAACGAAGCAAACCAGCAAATAGAGATTACAGATGGAGGGTTAAATCCAGTTGACGCCTTTTGTTGCCTTCTCCAAACCATTTTATCCGAGCCATTGTTGGATCAGGCGAATGACGAATTCTTGTAGTTTGTCAATTAACTCCCCTGCAGTTGAAGCTGTAACCAGGATTTGCCTCGCCGACTGTGAGATGAAATTTTTTTCTACAGCTTGATCAAGAAAAGACAACAAACCATCAAAAAAGTTATTGACATTTAACAAACCAATGGGTTTCCGATGGATGTTTAGCTGTGCCCAAGAGGTGATTTGAAATATCTCCTCTAATGTACCATAACCACCCGGCAAAGCTATAAATGCATCGGACTTAACAACCATATGTGCAATACGCTCATGCATGCTAGAGACCTGTAACTCTTCCCCGATTGTGTTGCCTACGATATCTCGTACAGCTAATGGTTTAGGGATAATGCCGAGAACTTTGCTCCCTCCTAGGGATGCAGCTGTTGACACACACCCCATTAACCCAAGACTACCCCCTCCATAAATCAAATTAATACCCCTCGCAGCTAATGTCCTACCAAGATCAAGAGCTGCGGTGGTAAACTCTCCATCTTTACCAAATTGCGATCCGCAAAATACGCATATATTGCGGAATCGCCGAATTGGTGTTTTCTCCATTTTACAAGTGCTCTAATCTTGTGTAAGACACGTTAGATATTATGCTTTTCAATTGCAAGACAGTTAGAATGACATATGAAAACATGCAGAATGTATATATACACACATAAAACTCTCAAATTTTGACACATGGGGACATACTTTCGGTGGGGGTTGCTCGATGCAGATTTATTGCCCCAAGATTTGAAAAAATGAGATATGCTTTCGGCGGGGTTTGACAAAACCTACACACTTGTCTCCCACGTGAAGCATGGAAAATGGAAATACACTTTCGGTGGGGTTTGACAAAACCGCCACACTTATCTCCCACGTGAAGCATGAAAAGTAGAGATATACTTTCGGCGAAGGTTGACAAAACCTCCACACTCGTCTCCACGTGTGTGTATGACATGGGGTAGTCATATGGTTTGTCAAAAAGAAAACTTGAAATTAAAACAAACAAAATCAACAAACAACAACAACACAAAAACAACATTGATAATCAGATCAAACGAAACAAGAAAGAATAAAATTCGACAACAACAACACACATTCAAATATACAAGTAGTTGTGATTGTGGCTCACATCTTCCTCTGGTTTTACGTCCAGTAACGGCGGGATTTGCTTCCCATCCAGTTTTCTTATAAACTGGCAAACAGGGTCGTTTTTCGTCAGATTCCCTAGACTATAACACTGCAATTCATCACGAAATTGTGTCCATAGATTAAGCAATTCACGCTGAACAAGTCCACAAGACTGTGACTCGAGAGTTAACAAAACATTATCCAGCGACTCATTACTCAAACCATTCTTAATAAATGAAAGTTTATCTTCTCTAATCCTGGATGCAAAACCTAATGAACGACAAGTCTGGTTACAATTCCATCTAGCACATTTATAACATACTTGTAACCTTTTCGCTCTTCGCCTCTGGGCGTAGTAGCTTTTTCCTAGACCAGGCATGTATTTTGCGAGATTAATGTCCGGCTCACCGGACAATCTCACCTTGGCTTCGATAAGCCATCGGATATCAGCAGGGACAATTAGGAGCATCAATGCCCAAAGTCTAGTCATCCGTACTTTATAAATTTTAAACACAGCATTTTGAGGAAGTGAAGGAAAATATTTACGAAGGTTCGATAGAAAGATATCAGCATCCATTGAAGAGACGAAAAGGAGAGATATTACCGATAATGCGATTGAGTTTGTTCTTCTCTCAGATATGCACGTTTCAAACTTCGAACAATGGCTTCAATTCTTGTTTCGGTGTTTCCTCAATCTGTTGCACAAATGAGCTCAAAGTACAGAATAATCAAATTAAACAAAAGGAAGGAAAAGAAAAGAGCAGAAACGAAACTAAAGACACATAAAAGAGATAACAACACAATAGCAAACAAAAGTAAAAAACAAGTAAAAACAAATATAAAAACAAATAAGACAGATGGCAAAGAGAGATAAAACCTGATCAATTTGATGGTCTACGAAAGGAATCTCCTCGAGACACAAAAATTGATCATTATTACCTTATTTTATTTTTCTTTTCTTTTTTTTTATTTATTTTTCAAAAACATTGGGTTGCCTCCCAATAAGCGCTTGGTTTAACGTCCTCAGCCCGACGTTGGTTCCATCATGAAAGGGTCCAATCTCCGCTGTGCTTCTCTAGTGGGCTTGGATCCTTTTTCCAACAAGAATTGGTGCGTGCATATGGCTGGGCCTTGGATGTTAGCGATCGTCCACCCAATAGCTGTTTTGTGGTCTATAAGTATTCGGACGAGTTTCTTTTCTTGTATTTGTGCAAGGCCCATTTCTATTATAATTGGCAAAGGATCATTCTCACTCAAGAATCCATGCCTCAAATGATCTGAAAGAAGCTTAAGCTCCAAGGCAGGGGCTGTCATCACAGAAGGAAGAATTTTTTCATTAGATAAAGGAAATTGAATGTACGAAACATCATACCTATTTGTGGTTATTGCGATGGTCTCATCTAAGCTTGTCACAACTTCCTCCATTTCTTTGGACACTTGTATCAAAATTTCTGACTCCTTAGAATTTTTTGTCCCTATGTGCTCATTAATAGCTACTTCCAATTCATTCTTGTGAGTTAACTCAAAAAATTGTTGTGCCAAAGAATCAATGACATCAACTGCAAAGACAGAATGTAAGTCAGTAGGGTATCTCATTGCCTCAAAAATATTGAAACGGATCACCTGCCATCAAACACTATGGTGAGAGTGCCATCATGAACATCAATCTTGGTTCTAGTAGTTTTCGAGAATGGTCTCCCTAAAGAATCGGTGTTGGATTAGGAGATGTCTCATCCTCTATTTTAAGAACATAAAAGTCTGCTGGGAAAACCAATTGATTCACCTGCACAAGCACATCTTCCACAACTCTTTTGGTATATGCATTAAAACGATCAGCAATTTGAATGGTAATACCAATTTTCGCAAAAGGTCCAAGATTTAAAGAAGCATAAATAGAATATGGCATGATGTTAATAGATGCTTCTAAATCTAACATAACTCTTTCAAACTTGGTTTTACCAATGGTGCATGGCATGGTGAACGTACCTGGATCTTTGCACTTTGGAGGAATTTTCCTTTGCAATACAGCTGAAACATCTTCCCCCACACTTACTTTCTCATTTCTTTTTAACTTTCTTTTGCTGGTGCATAACTCCTTGAGACATTTTGTATAATGAGGTACTTGCTCGATAGCACCCAGAAGTGGTATATTTACCTCGATTTTGTGAGAAGTTTCCAGGATTTCTTGTTCTTGTTCCTCCTTCGATTTTGCAAATCTACTAGGAAAAAGTGGAGGAGAAACATATGAAGGAATGGGAGTTATAGGATTTACCTGAGAAGTCAGTGTTTTGTTCATGGTGGAAGTGGTGTCATCTCCTTCATCAGTTTGTGATTTCTTTGGCAGGACATCTAATTGCTCTCCATTTTGCAAAGTTATCGCACAAGCATTCTCTCTTGGATTGATCACCGTTTGAGAAGATAATTTTTCTGAGTCTTGGCCCTCGAATTTGCTCATGCTAGTAGCCAATTGTCCCATTTGATTTGCCAGGTTTTGGATACTTGCCCCAGTTTCCTGCTGGAATTGCATTGTGTTAGTGGCAAGTGTATTAACAATATCTTCGAGAGACATACCTGAGTTTTGCGAAGCTGGTTGCGGTGCTGGATGTGGCATTGGTGGTGGTTGCATTTGAAATGGTTGCTGCACTCTAGGTTGATTGAAACTTTGTGGCCGATTTGGTATCACATTTGGAGTGATTGGTTGATGATTCCAGTAACTGAAATTATGTTGATCTTCCCATCCAGCATTGTAAGTGCTAGAGAAAGGATCATACCATTGCCTCGTTTGTCCTGGAAATCCACCCATGGCATTGGCTTGTTCCATATATTCTTTTTGTAAAGTTGGATACATGTCGATTGGATGCTCCATCGTAGAATATATCCCACATTCATAAGATTTTTGCATATCTCCTACAGCCATGTTTTCCACAAGAGAGGTTAGCTCAGAAAGTTGTTGTTCAATGTTCGGAGTGCTTACCTCATTTACTCTCCATGGTACTTGTGGCTCAAATCCGCTACTGAATTGATAGAAGTTTACTGCCATGTTGTCTAAACACAAACAATCAGAAAAGAAAAACAAAGAAAATATGAATCAACAATGAAAACAAAATAACAAATCGATTAGAAAATCAATCCCCGGCAACGGCGCCAAAAACTTGATGCGTTCGAAACTAGCAAGTATACTAGTCGCACAAGTAATAAAGTGATAAGTAAGATATCGTTCCCACGAGGATTGATTCTAATTGAATTTGTTATTTCCAGCAACAATAAACTAAACAGGGGGGATTTTTGTTGAATGATTTACTAAATGAAATAAGAATGCAAGTAAAGAATAACAAAACAGAAAGTAAATTTGAATGAAAAATCAATGGGAGAAAGCTTGGTTAAGGGATCCTTCTCTACCACAAGATATGATTTGTGAATTAACATAGAATTGTAATCCAATTACAGCATTGAAGTTATCAACCGTAGATAACAACAAGCTCTGTTATCCCAATCTTTCCTTACTTTGTTGTTAAATAAAACAAGCTCTTTATTTAATCTCTATCCATTAAACAACCTAGAACAAGCTCTCTAAGTTTAATTCAATGGAAGCATTACGATGAGAAAGATAGGTTGATCTAAGCAATAATCACACAAGTTCGGATTATTTAACCTAGGTTGTATTTTCCAATTGCAATCTCTGATCACAATTTTGCTACTAATGATTGGAAATTCATGACAATTACGGATCAAGATTTCTAATCTAGCAATAGACAACAACAGATTATATTCAGTTGGCCATTCCAAATACAATCAGTAAGCAATCATAAGCATTAGATATGGGAAAATACAAGCAACTTCAATTAGAGAATTGGATAACAATTTCTTACACAATCAACTCACAAAATCCATATCAAGGGCTTTGAAATCACCCTCAACCAATTCAGATTTAGTTACACATATTCAATCAGAATAACAAATACAATACAGAGAAATTCCAGAATTGAAAAGGAAAGAAAGAACTTAGCAAATTCTTTGAAAATCTTCTTTGTAGATGAATCTTCTTGGAATTGTAGTTCCTCCTCTTTCAAAATCTTCTTTCTCCTTCAAGAACTCCAAGGGATGAGAGAAATCCAGAAATGCAGCCTCCTCCCACGTTTTCCCCTCTTCAAGTTATGAAAATAAAACCCTAAAATGTGTTTAAATACTCTGCTACAGTAACGTGCTACAGTGTCCCGTATTATACATGCTACAGTGATGTGTGGAATTACATTTCTACACTTCTCACACTGTTTTGATTACAACTTTCGGTACACTGAATGGATTCATAAACCGTAAATTTCTCCAAAAAGTAGACTTCGAGAGCTTTTCAACGGTATATGATATGTCATCGGGTTCATTGTATATCAATACAATTAAATCCGAGAAGATGGTTGACTAGCAGAGGTGAAAATGAAGGGTTTTACTCCATTTTTGTGCAAGTTGCTCCAAAACTCCTACAAACATCAAAACCACACAAAAACATAAAAATACCAAGGAATATAGCAAAGAAACATGGACGAATTGATATGAAAATGATATATAAATAGACACTTATCACCTTGTTACGAGTTTCATATTATATCTTACAAGTTAATGTTATGTTTTACAAGTTCATCGTTCCTTATTACCTTATTACAAGTCTCGTTTGGTTGCACGTTGAAGTTTTGATTTTGCTACTTTTAAGTTTTATGTTGATACTTCAACGTTCTTCGTTACAACTTTGGTTAATTTTGTTACAATTTACGTGTAACATTGCACAAGTTAATTTTATGTTTTACATGTTCATCGTTCTTTGTTACAAGTTCATGTTCAATTGCAAGTTAAAGATTTGATTTTAACAACTTTTGCAACTTTTATGTTCTTGTTACAACTTTGGTTAACCATATTGTAGGTTTCATGTTACATTTTACAAGTAAATGTGATGTTTTACAAGTTCGTTGTTTCTCGTTACAAGTCTCATTTGGTTGTAAGTTAAAGGTTTAATTTTGCTACTTTTAATTATTATGCTGCAACTTCGACATTCCTAATTACACATTTGGTTAACCTTGTTTCAATTTTCATGTTGTATTTTACAAGTTTAATGTTCTTTGTTGTAAGTTCACATTTGGTTGCGAGTTGAAGGTGTTATTTTGCTATTTTTAGGTGTTAGGTTACAACTACAGTGTTTCATATCACAACTTTGGTTAACCTTATCGTAAGTTTCATGTTGTATTTTATAAGTTAATGTTATGTTTCACAAGTTCATCGTTCTTAGTTACAAGTCCCGTTTGGCTGGAAGTTCAAAATTTTATTTTGCTACTTTTGGGATTCCAACTACTACTTCAATATGCCTCATTACAACTAATTTGGTTAAGCTTCTTGCAAGTGACATGTTACATTACATTATATTTTAATTAGTTAGATTGTTATTATTTTATAATGATAATAAATAGTAGTAATATATAAATTATGGGAAAAATGTAAACAATTAAATTAGACTTTTATTCATTCATATAATTTCTATCATTAAAGTGGATAGTAAGATATTCCTTTTTCTATGAAGAAGATTACATAAATTGCATGTCATCCCTACTTAATTATTTATAATATAAAGTGTTATTTATATTAGTTGTTAATTATTAAAAGTATATTTTTCAAAAAAATTGTTTTTCTAATGAGTATTTAATTTGAAGTATGGGCTATAACGCTAGTACAACTAATTGGTAAATATATATAATTTTTTAGTGCAAGCCATAATTAACAATGAAACATAATTAATTTTTTATGAAGTGGTAAATTATTTTAATTATTAAATAAAAATAATTAAATTATGATTATAATAATATTATATTTTATTTGATATGAAAAATAATTTTAACTAAAAATTATATAAGAATTAAAATAGTTTAAAAAAATATAAGTTATTAGTCAATAAAAACTTTTCATTTACAATTTCATTATATCACATAATTTCCTTAATTGATGAAGTGGTAAAAAGCATATTCATGTTACTTTGAATAAGATTACATAATTATATGCCATCATACTAACTAATTTGTTAGTGTCAATGTGACACATGGCATGCATGTGTAATGCATACTTTATTTTTATCATCTTGAGATTAAACATTAATTTAGATAGTTTATATTGCGAGAATTTTTAACTAGAATAGGATAACTTGATTTGGTATTCTAGTTGAATAGGAAGTTTTATATTGACCATATTCTTTCTAGTGTTTTAGTTTAACTAGGATAATGTCTTTTTGCTTCCTATATTGTTTGATATTTATCTAATAATCCTATTTGAGTTTTGCAGGACTTTGATGATAATTAGGATTGTTGATTACATGAATAATATAGCTATTCAAGCAGGCTATATAAAGGTGAAGCACTCAAGGCTTCAAGGAAGGCAAGAGCGTGGTGTTTGTGCAAAAAAAAACATTGAGAGCACTTGAGTGTTTTTCTGTTTTTCATGATCGTCATTGTAAAATCTTTATGATTTTGTTTGTTTAGATTGTGCATGACTCATGTGCGTTGGGTATGTGCATAGATCGTATTTGTGAGAGTTATTGAGTCGTGTAAGCTTAAGAGAGTTGAGTAATTACATAATTCCGTAACAATTATCGTGGGTATGCCTGACTAAACTGTTGTAGTTAAGTTCGATAAGTCTGTGAAGAACAACATTAGAAGAGTGTGCGGAGGACTTTGGCTGTGATCAAGGGTGATCAAGTTTACATAGATTAGGTTAGTGAGTGAGCGAATGGCTACTACTGTAAAGAGTCTTAAGTCGAGTGTAAACACATATAACATAGTGAATTGCTACTCTTATCACGTAAATTCTCTGTTTCGTTATTCTTAACTGTTTTAGTTACGTCTGTGATAGCTATCCATACACTGCAGAAACTAACAATTGGTATTAGAATAGGTTCACTGACATACTAGTATAGATCAAGCTTTTTTTTTTGTCCGTATGGAAGGACTACAGAATGGAAGTTCAGTCACTCAACCACCATTGCTCGAGGATGGAAATTACACCTATTGGAAGGTTAGGATGAAGATCCTTTTGAAATCCTTTGATGATAGAGTTTGAACCAGCATTGTTCATGGATCAACACCACCAACGAAGACTAATGAAGCTGGACAACGAGTTGAGAAACCTGAAAACGAATGGACTGAAGTTGAATATAGACTATCAAGCTGGAATTCTAAGGGAATCAATGCCATTTTAGCACTGTCAACATTCAACAATTTGGGTTAATATCAAATTACACAAACGCAAAGCAAGTATGGGATATTCTTGAGGTAAAGCATGAAGGTACAGAGAAGGTAAAAGACTCTAAATTACTTACCTTGACTTCAAAGTTTGAAAATCTTACTATGCATGAAGATGAAAATATAAGTGATTTTCATGCTAACTGTGTGAAATAACTAATGCTACTTACGTGCTTTGTGATGAATATTTTGAGGCTAAAATTCTAGGAAAGATACTTAGATCTTTACCAGATAAATTACAGCCTAAGGTTATAGCCATTGAAGAAAGCAATAACGTGAAGACCATGAGGGTTGATGAACTACATGGTTCTCTTCAAGCGTATGAGATGGGGCTGAAATCAAGGAAGAAAGAAAAGAGCATTGCTTTTTCTACAGCTTCAGAAAGAAAGAATGTGATGATTCCAATGATGAGCAGATTACGTATTTGACAAAAAACTTTGTCAAATATATGAAAAAGAATGTCAAGAAGAAAAATCATAAAAAAGTGCAGAAAGTATGCAAAGAAGTTTCTCAAAGAACCAACCAGGAAGATTCAAGAAAAATATGATAAGAAAGGCCAAGTATAATGCTTTGAATGTAAAGGATTTAGGCATATACAATCTGAGTGTCGAAATTACAAGAGAAGAATGGATAAAGGCTTTTGTGCCACTTGAAGTGATGACACAGAAACTGAATCTGACGAAGAACATTCTAGTAACTTTGTTGCATTTACTGATAACATGTCTGATAAGCAGTCATGTCTAACATAACTAAGCAGAATACATCAGACAATGATGAAACAAATGTAGAGGAGGAAGCCAATCAAGAGGAATTTCAACTAGCTTATAATGCACTTTATGAAACATAAGAAAAACAGAAAGCTCAAATTAATAATCTGTAGAAAGAGAGAGAAATTCTCAGATGTGAGAAGGCATATGCTGAAGACTGCATGAGTGAACTAGAGACAGTTGTAAACCAGAAAACTGAAGAGATTGAGAAACTCAGATCTGAACTTGTAAAAGCTCATAAGTGCATTAATGAATTTAAGATTGGTTCAGCTCGATTGAATCAAGTTTTAAGCCTTGGAAGAAAAAGCACAAATAAGCATGGTTTCGGATTCAATGAAGGTAATATTGCTTCAACTTCTAAAGCAGTTTTTGTTAAATCTTTAACCTAACATTTTAGGTTCAAGTTCAGATGCTAGCTCTCAAAACTAAAAGGTAAAGAGGTTTTTTGTCTCACCCATGAGTTCCTTTAAGTCAAGCCTAGAAAAGGTAACTAAATTTGTCCCTACATGTTATTTTTGTGGTGTAAAAGGTCACATCAGACCTAGATGTTATAAGCTGTTGAGTCTATTGCATAAGAAATCTAAACAGTCTAGACAGTTACTTAAGACTCGACTAGTTTGGTTTAAGAAACAAGTAACTGCGTGTAATGTTGCATTTACTACTTTAAAATTCACAGCTAATGATTTTTGGTATTTTGATAGTGGATGCTCAAGACACATAACAGGGAACAAGAACTTCTTGAAAGACATCGGATTTGTAAGGAAGGGATAGTCACGTTTGTTGATGGAGCTAAAAGTAAAGTGCTAGGTAAATGTACTTTGTGTGTTGAAGGTTTGCCTAAATTAGAAAATGTTTTGTTTGTCGAAGGCTGAAAGCTAATTTAATCAGTATTAGCCAAATTTGTGATGACCAATTTGAGGTGAAACTCGCAAGAAGTAGATGCATGGTTTTAGACAAACATGGAAATTGCATTCTTGAAGGCACACGATCAAATGACAATTGTTATTTGTTGACAAACATTAATGCATTTTCTGTCAAAATATCAGATTTAGAGTTATGATACCAAAAGCTAGGACACATAAACTATAGAGACTTAGTTAAGTTAACTAAGACGGGAGCAGTTAAGGGTGTTCATACTCTTGATGATAAACCGAATGGTATTTGTGGACCATGTCAGTTAGGCAAACAAATAAGAGGATCACATAGCTCTAAGACACACCTCAGCACCTCTAAGATTCTAGATTTGTTGCATATGGATCTTATGGGACCCATGCAAATTGAGAGCATTGTAGGAAAGAGGTATGTTTTTGTTATTGTTGATGATTTTCAAGTTTATTTGGGTTGATTTCATTTGTGAAAAATTTGACACATTTGAAGTTTTCAAGAACTTATGTATTAAACTTAAGAATAAACAAAATAGGAATATTGGTAAAATTTTAAAAATTCGAAGTGATCATAGGAAAGAATTCGAAAATGTTTTCTATGCAGATTTTCATAAATTTCATGGTATATCTTATGAATTTTCTTCTCTAAAGACACGGAACAAAAGAGTGGTAGAGCGAAAGAACACGACTTTACAAGAGATGGTAAGGGTCATGTTGAATAGCAAAAAGCTAACAAAAAGGCTATAGGTAGAAGCTATTAGCACAACATGCTATATCTCTAATAAAGTGTTCTTGAGACCTAGAATAACATAGACACCCTATGAAATTCTAAAAGGAAGAAAACTTAACCTTAAATATTTTCATGTTTTTGGGTGCAAGTGCTTTATCTTGAATGATAGAGAGTAATTGGCAAGTTTGATGCCAAAAGTGATGAATGAGTTTTTATTGGATACTCAACCAATAGCAAGGCTTATCGTGTTTACAACTTCAGAACTGAAACCATTATGGTATCAGCCAATGTAGTGTTTGATGATATTGATGATTTCTCTATTTATTCATAGGAAAAATAGATTATTAGCTTGACGGAGGATGCAAATGATTCGGAAGATTCGAACTCAGCTGCTACAGATGACAAAACAGAATCAGTTACGACTGATAGAACCAATGTAGTTAACTCAGATAAAACTGAACCATCAGACAATGCTGATTTGGACAAGAATCAAATAAGAGATGTTGGTGTCAAGAGAGATCCACCATCCTGGATTCAAAAGGCACATCCCACAACTTTAATCATTGGAAGTCCATAAAGCCCAATGAAAACAATAAGCAAGGTGACAAATATGGTAAGTGATACTTCTTATGTCTCTTTAATAGAACTAAAGAATGTCAATGAAGCATTAAAATAAGATGTTTGGATAAATGCAATGCAAGAAGAATTGAATTAGTTTGAAAGAAACAAAGTATGGGTGTTAGTTCCTAGACCAAAAGATGAAAATGTTATACGAACTAAATGGATTTTAAAAAACAAAACTAATGAACATGGGCAAGTCATTGGAAACAAAGCTAGATTAGTTGCACAAGGTTACATTCAAATTGAAGGAATTGATTTTGAGGAAACTTTTGCACCTGTTGCTAGACTTGAATCTATTAGGTTGCTACTTGCTATTACACGCTTGTTGAACTTTAAATTGTTTCAAATGGATGTGAAGACAGGCTTCTTAAATGGCTATCTTAATGAAGAGGCTTATGTTGAATAGCCTAAGGGATTTATTAATCCTAAACATCCTAATTTTGTGTATAAGCTTCATAAAGTATTGTATGGTCTGAAACAAGCTCCTAGAGCTTGGTATGAGAGATTAACTAGCTTCTTGATTCAAAAAGGCTACATTAGAGGAAACAATGATAAAACTTTATTCATTAAACATACTTCAACTTATTTCATTGATGCTCAAGTGTGTGTTGATGATATTATCTTCAGTTCTAATAACAAAGTCAAAGCTAATGAGTTTATTGAGCTAATGCAGAGTGAATTCAAGATGAGTATGGTAGGTGAGTTGAATTTCCTTCTTGGTTTGCAAATGAAGCAACTTGAGAGTGGAATATTTATTTCAAAATCAAATTATGCTAAAAACTTGGTAAAGAAATTCGAAATAGACGAGGCCAAGGCATTTAGAACCCTTATGAGTACTAACATTAAGCTAACAAAAGAGAATGCATGTAATGATGTTGATTCAAGCCTTTATAGAAGCATGATTGAAAGTCTCCTATACGTGATTGCAAGCAGACTAGATATCAGTTTCAGTGTTGTCTTATGTGCTTGTTTCCAGTCATGTCTGAAAGAACTACATTTATCAACAGTGAAGAGAATTATCTGGTATGTTCATGGGACATCTGATTTTGGAATATGGTTTACTAAGGACACAAATACATGTCTTGTAGGTTATGGTGATGCAGATTGGGTAGGAAACATAGATGATAGGAAAAGCACTTTGGGTGGTTGCTTTTACCTAGGTAATAACCTGGTTTCTTCGCATAGCAAGAAGCAAAATATCATCTCTTTGTCCACAACAGAGGCTGAATATATAGCCGCTAGAAGCTACTACACTCAATTACTTTAGATGAAACAAATGATAAGTGACTATGGTATTGATCAAGATTAACTAACCTTGTTTTGTGATAACACTAGCGCGATTAATATCTCAAAAAATCCAGTCCAACATTCTAGAACTAAGCACATTGATATAAGACATCATTTCATTAGAGAGCTTGTTGAATCCAAAACAATCCACATTGAATATATCTCTACCGAGAATTAACTAGCTGACTTATTTACTAAAGCACTTGATGCATTGAGATTTGAAAAATTGAGAAAAGCTATAGGCATTTGTCAGTTATCTGTATAAACACTGTGTTTAGTTATGTTGTTTATATCTGCAACATCATTAGTCAATTTTTCAACTTAAGCATGATTGGGCTGCTTTGATTGTTTAACTTTATTGGTAATTTAATGTCAAAACCAGATAGGGCTACCAGTTATGATGTGTGAAAGCTAGCCTTAGAGAGTAGCTTCAATGTATTTAGCAAATATGTTGAGGCAACCCACTCTAATGGAAGAGGGCTACCTCATTTCATGTGTGAAAGCTACTAGTTTTATAGCAATAATTCTTATTGAGATTAATATTTATGTGTATAAGAAGCATAACTCATGTTGACCACTCAATAGAATTGGATGTTAAGGTAATAAAAATTGATGTTGATATGTGCTTAATCAACTCTAATACATGCTTGATTTTAAAATGACTTTATGAAGCTCAGATATTTCAGTTATGTGTAGTCTAACTTTTGACCAGTGCTTCATGTCTAACTCTATTTTATTTTCTTATGTGTTGATGTGTCAATAAGGTGAGCCATGTTAGCAAGGTCGTTTTAAGGGAAAGATTTTTCAATGGCAGGAAGATTTTGGTGATTTTATAAGATTTCAATTGTCTTATTTAATGAAGATTTTCAAAAATTATTTTGGAAATTATCATATTTAAATGACATATACAGATTTTCTCTTTCATGGAATTTAATCATTTTGGAAAATGAATTTCATTCAAATTTAAATTCCTAAAATCAAGATTGGATTGGGATTTTGTGCTAGTTATATCACACTTGGATATTGCTTCTTGATTATATAAATTTCATATTTGTTTTTATCTCCTCATTAACCCTAACTCGCAGCAAAGCTTATTTCCTTTCTCTCTAACCATCATGGCTAAACGTAAAGCTACAACTCCATCTTCTTCAACTGAGCTTGAAACCACTACCTCTTCTTCATTCTTTGACTCTTTGACTAAAGAGGAAACAAGCCAACAAGAGCTGTAGGTTCAACAAGAATAACATGCAGACCCAAAAATAAACTAGTGCAGTCACCTTCGAAAGAACCAGAGCAATCATCCACTAGGGAACTAGATTCGACTTCAAATCCACTAGTTGTAGTTGACACAGCGATGAGTGAGGATGATGATGTCATGCTTGGTGAGGTGTGAGACCATGTCAATCCTCGTAGTCATAAGTTCTTGAAGCAAGAGAATGAAACAAGATTTAGGAGATACACTTCAAAGAGAGAGATTCATGTGGAGAGGTCTGTCAAAGTCGATGACTTTGATAACTATCAGCTTAGAGAGATGATCAAATCTAGACATTGGATGAGGATGATAAAAAATTTAACTCCTGTTAAAACTATTGTTCAAGAATTTTATGCCAATATTTTACCATGCATTGATGATCCTAAAAGTTATTACTGTCATAAGGTTTATTGTAGAGGGAAGTTGATTCGATTTTCTCCTAATATCATAAAATAGTTTTATGAAATTCCTATTGGTATTTAGCATACTGTTGGTGATGAATTGAATATAAGTGCAGTCACATATGAGTTAACTAGGAGTAGAAAGGTTTATTGGGATCCACATGATGGCATAGATAAAAAACATTTGATTTTGAAATATCGTTTGTTGCATAAAATCACTCGATTTAATTGGTTTCCATCCACACACCAAAATAAAGTTAAAGATGATAGAGCCAAGTTTCTTTACTATCTTGGAACAAATCGACTAGTTAATCTTGGATTGTGGATGTATAACTACATTGTTTAGATTACAACTTATCAATCATATCGAAGTTGATGCATGCGTTGTTGATGCAAAATGAGATTGCATTGGAAGATGATGAGATTACTGGAGAAATGTTGCCAGCCATTAAGAAAGTTTCATGACAAGGATTAAAAATGTTTCTGAGGGGGAGGAAATACCTTAGAGATAGCCCAGACAGAGGAGAAATCTCAGACTAGATCAAATAGCATCTATCACTGAACAACTTACTCTAATCACTTCTTCTTCAGCTGATCTTGTGCAGGAAAATCAAGCTATCAAGAACAAGCTGTAAAGTCTTGAAGAGAAGCTTGAGAGCAGAGCCAGTGGGGAAACTTCAATGAAGAAAAGGAAGAGGAAGGATAAGAAAAGGAGTAAAAGGCAATCGAAATCAGTTGCTAAAGAATCTTTTTCAAAGTCAGTAGCTGAAACTCCCAAACCACCAGAAGCTACATCAACTCCTGTTAGATCTCCACCCGATGTCACACAGCAACCTGCTGAAACCTTGGTGGACATTTCTTTGAAGACTGAAACCACAACAGAAGGACAAGCTAGAGAAATTCGTGAGATAATTGCTGTTGTTGCTACTTCTACTGAAACTAGTGCTCAGCAAGCTACCACATCAACTCCTGCTGAGACTTCATCCAAACCAGCACTTACCCACTAGAAGACTACTATTAGAAACACCATCTTGCACCCCTTAAAGCTTCCTATGCACAAGTCGGCCAGACTTAACTACACAAGAGTTCATTACATTTTCTTTATCTTTTATGTGCTTTGGAACTTTATTTTTTTTTTTGGCACTTGTTATGAAAACAAGGGGGAGTAGAGTAGAGTTTATGGATGTTATGTTTTTGTTTTTAGTTTATGGATGTCATGTTTATATTTTTATTGATAAATTTGTAGGAACATGAATTGTGGTTGAACTGCTATGCTATGCAGTTTATGATTATGATGTTTTGCAGGTTTAATGATTGATTAAGGGGGAGTGATAGCTCATGATTGTTTGTGATTTTGAGCATGATTGTGAGACTGAGTAATTGATATTATGTTGATTTTATATTTTGCTTTGAGTTCATTGCAGACTAGTTTAGACAGCACAAGCTGTTGAAGTTCTTTATCTGATATTTGTTTCTGTGCAGATACTGGACATTTTGGTTATGTTATTTCAGTTTTATCTGTTAAAACTGAAAGCTGGATATTTATGTTTTTGTGAAATTTTTGACTAAGTGTTTACATTCTGTTTTTAGTTACTTATACTTAACTGTGTAGGATTTTGTTCACAGAAACATGTGAATGTTTTCATCACAAGATGTCAAAGGGGGAGATTGTTAGTATCAATATGACACGTGGCATGCATGTGTAATGCATACTTTATTTTTGTCATCTTGTGATTAAACATTAATTTGGATATTTTATATTGGGAGAATTTTTAACTAGAGTAGGATAACTTGATTTGGTATTCTAGTTGAATAGAAAGTTTTATATTGACCATATCTTATTAGATTAGGATATTCTTTCTAGTGTTCTAGTTTAATTAGGATAATGTCTTTTTACTTCCTTTATTGTTTGATATTTATCTAATAATCCTATTTGAGTTTTACAGGACTTTGATAATGATTAGGCTTGTTGATTACATGAATAATATAGCTGTTTACGCTGGCTATATAAAGGTGAAGCACTCAAGGCTTCAAGGAAGGCAAGAACATGGTGTTTGTGCAAAAAACATTGAGAGCACTTGAGTGTTTTTGTTTTTCATGATCTTCATTGTAAAATCTTTATGATTTTTTTTGTTTAGATTGTGCATGACTCATGTGCATTAGGTATGTGCATAGATCTTATTTGTGAGAGTTATTGAGTCATATAAGCTTAAGAGAGTTGAGTGATTTTATGATTCTATAATAATTGTCGTGGTTATGTCTGACTAAACTGTTATAGTTAAGTTTGACAAGTCTGTGAAGAACAACATCAGAAGAGTGTGCGGAGGACTTTGGCTGTGATAAAGGGTGATCAAGTTTACATAGAGTAGGTTAGTGAGTGAGCGAGTGGCCACTACTGTAAAGAGTCCTAAGTCGAGTGTAAATAAATACAACATAGTGGATTGCTACTCTTGTTGCCCGTAGATGTAGGTTGGTTGATAGTCGAACCACGTAAAATTCTTTGTTCTGTTATTCTTAACTGTTTCAGTTACGTCTGTGATCATTATCCATACACTGCAGAAGCTAACATAATTTACAATTTTCATATTATTTATATTTGTTGTTAAACGTAAAATGTATATTAAAAAAAAGTTTATTACTTGTAGTGGTTATTTAATTTCAAGCTGTGGGCTATTTGTCAACAATTGCTTAGTTAATTAGCCAATCTATTTTTAATGCTTTAGATCATAATTGTGAATAAAAAATAATTAATTATTTATGAAGTATAAAATATTATAATTTTTAAATAAAAGTATGTAAATTATTTTTATGAAAAATATTAAGTTTTATTTTAAATGAAAAATGATTTTCATTACAAATTATATAAAAATTAAAACTATTTAAAAATAAAATTTTTTTAATGATGGAAATAGACTAACAATATATTCTTCAAGATCATTTTTTTCAGTGCTAAATACAAACCACCAATTACTTTTTGGGTTAATTAAACAAAAATAATATACTTTTTTTTTTATATAAACAAAAATACTATATGCATCTATGACTTTTTTTGTGCCCATTGGGGGACTCATGTGCACCACCGTTATACCTTGACCACCACTGCTGCATGTTTAAGTTTTCGAGTCCTACTACAGTCTAGCCACTGGACTGATACTGCAGAAATTTTGTCCGTCGGATTAGAGCTTTACTCTCAACATCCAATCTAATGGCTCCCATTAAAGTGGCTATTTTTTGAAACATTTACCAGTAACCTGATAAGCCGGTTATCTTCAACCTTGATTCTTCACTAAAAAATAGGCTTTCAACCTTAGGTCTTCGGTAGTCCATCTCCACTGCAATCATGTTCCACTCATGCATTAGCTTGGCAGTACGGGTCTCCTTTCATATCATCCTCGTTCTTTATTTCACCTCTGTACTCCTTCTGTCAAGCATTGCGCGCGTTGGTGTATATGTAGTGGATACCTTTTGATCAAATTCCTTTAGTCATAATTTTATATTTGATTGCAACATTTGTTGCTGATCTGGGGTTTGCCTCATTTCTTTGTTTAGACACTACAAGAAAATAGGGTTTTTGTGTCACTATTTTTATGTCAGTTTTTGAAAGAATGACATGTATAAAAACCTCAACTTTAGTCAAACTCATATGTGTCATAATACAAAAACACAGGTTAAGTTTTATGTCACAATTTTTTTTTAATTGTGACACATATCGGTTAATATAAAAGGAAAAAATTTCTAAACCCTAAAAGACCATCGCCACTTCTCTGAATTTCAATCCATCGCCTCTTCACCTCTTCTCTGAAAAGCCATCGCCTCCTCTCTGAATACCACTATCGCCTCTTCGCCTCTTCTCTGAAAAGCCATCGCCTCTTCATTGCAATCGTCTTCAGGATTCATTGCCATCTCCATCGATCCCCGAAAACCCAGCCATCCTCTTTGGATTAATTGCTTTCTCTGTCTTCATCTTCGGTGCTCGTAAGCTTGTAGCAGTCATAGCCCAAAGTTTTGCGAAGGGTGTGGCCTAAAGCTTGGATTAGTTGTGGCCCTTGTTTGCTGGGATCGCAAGTGACAAGTACCTAGATTCAACTCCAATCGAGCATCTGTAAGCATGCTCTCATGCAATGATTTTTAATTGCTTTCACGGGCTCACAGTTGGCCCACCGCCAGCCTAGTCCCCACCTCCACTCCCGCAACGCCAACGTAGTTTCCATTGAGCCACGGGATTTGCTGTCATCGTTGATCCTGACTGCCAATGAGACACCCAGCCGACTCTAGTCATTGAGTCAGGTTTCCGGCGTGTCGGGCTGCCAGTGGGGCGACGAAGGCAAAGGCAAGCTCGTCGATATCTTGGCTCAGCACTTCGATATCGTAGCTCGCTGCCAAGTCAGCACACTTCTCTCTCTTTTTTTCTGTAAAATGTGTTTTTTATGCTTAGTGGCTTTTGTCTCTGTTTGGTATTTGATTTATCGAACTAGGTGAAGACAAAAGCAGCTTTCGGTATGTGCTTTTGAAGAAAGTGCTTTTAACTACTTTGGCTGAATGCTTTTTATTCGAAAGCTTTATGCTTTTATGCTTTTATTGCAGAAATGAAGTTTGCATGGCTTACTTGTTTCAACTCTAATGGGAAAAGTGTGTTCTTATAATTTGGAACATAATTGTTCCTTTTATTGTTTTAACTGAATTTGCCTGCTCTTAGTGTAACTGGAGGAGTTTGCATGCACTTGAATAGATGTAACTATCGTAATCTATTCAACTTTGATCATCTCCTTTTTCACCAATTAAACTTCCCACCTTTAATCTCCCACCACAAATCTGTTGCAAAGTTGTGGACGTCCAACTGCTTGCAAGTGCTCCCTTTTCTCCTTCAAGATTGGATTTTTTGTGCATTTTCTCATGATACACTTCACCACAAGCTCATAGAATTTCCCACTCTTTTGTTATTTTAAATTTGGATTGCTTTATAATGATTTCTTGAAACAGGCTAACAAGGAGAATGATAAGGTTTATACACAGGTTGCTTTGCTTCCTCAAGCAGAGGTACCATGCTTGATGCTTCTCATCTTCGTTATAAGCTAGTTCTAATTGAATTGGCTCATGCAAAATAATGTCTTTTATCTTTTAGATTTAAATTTTTGAAAATTTTGATCATTGAGCAAGTAATATTTATCTTTTGTGATTTCTTGGACTCTTAGTATGTTGAGTATGAACTTATGTTGCTAGATATTTATCTCTTAGTGTAAAATTTTGGGTGTTTATAGTTTGTAGGACTGAACTTTGAGGGCAAAGAGCTTGGAGAGCTTGGTGTGGATGAGGAGGGGGATGGAGGAGCACTTACAAAATTAACCCCTCATATGTTCTGCAAAACACTTACAGCTTCTGATACTAGCACACATGGAGGGTTCTCTGTTCCTCGTAGAGCCGCTGAAGATTGTTTCCCTCCTCTTGTAAAATGTTATGCTTTTATGTTGTTTGATGTTCTTTGCCAGATTGGTTAATTTTGTTTGAGACTTTCTTGTGGAAATGATGGTATTTCCTCTGTATCAGGACTATAAACAACAGAGGCCCTCTCAAGAGCTTGTTGCCAAGGACCTGCATGGGGTGGAATGGAGATTTCGACGTATATATAGAGGTAATGTTGTTAGCATTCAAAGATTTGGTTAAATTGCTGGACAACTTTGTCAAATTCGATGTTTGTACCTTTTAGGTCGACCAAGGCGGCATCTGCTTACTACAGGATGGAGTATCTTTGTGAGCCAAAAGAATCTTGTTTCAGGGGATGCAGTACTATTTTTGAGGTATAAAAAATAGTTAAGATTCTAGCGATGCAAATTGCATTTGTAATGGTCTCATTTTGTTTGTATAAGGAGTTGAAAGCATAGCTACGTCTCCTAAAAGGGCAATGAACCAAAAGGTGAAAAGAATTATTACAAGGAAACATCATTATTGTACAAGTATGATGGAATTGGATGAAAAACTTCAAACGTTTGCAAGATCCCACAATTTTTGACGTTTTATAGAATGGACAAATTTCAATTATATCCATGTAAAAGATTAAGGCAATACTAAATTGACGTTTTATAGAATGGACAATGTTAGAGCTTCTCAATTAGCTTGATGGATTTGAAGCATCAAACAAGATCAAGGTACTGTTATAACTTCAGTGAGAGTGTGTAGTAAACTACGGTGAGATATTAGCAGAATATCTGTTATACTTGTCTTTATTGACATCTAATTTTCTTTAACATCAACAGGTCTTGATGGCCACAAATCGGATTAATATCTTGGATCAAGCTCTCCTTATGCCAGGACGTATTGACAGGAAGATTGAATTCCCAAATCCTAATGAGGAGGTACAAAACACTATCACTGTGATGGGTACTACATCGAAAAAAATCTTGCTCTTGCATATCATATTTCTTGACATTGCGTAAACCATTTTTTTTATTCTCAAAACTTAAATTAAGTGATGTGTGTATTTTTGATTGAATATTTCTATATGAATGGTGAAGAAAAAGAGATTCTGGTGTGTACTTCCATGAGAACCTTTTTTGTGCATTCTTGTCAAAAATACATCTGTCGACGAACTTGATGGATATATTTACTGGTGAGAAGATGTATTTTTTTACTGTTTTGGCAATATGGTGATTGATGAAGTAGAGAATTTAAGAGACTCTGATTTTGCAAAGGTCAAAAAGATTGAGAAAGAGCACACCACTGATAATGTATTGCTTGGAAGTTAAGAGACTAGTATCCTTTAGAAATTTAATTGCACGGATTAGATCTTATACATATGCCAGAAAAATATTTAAAGGAGAAATAAGATGAGTTTTTCATTACTTTAATCTCTTACAATCCATATGAGATGACTGTGAGAAGGAATCCTAGTTTAGAACTTAAAATTTCAGTCTATTCATAGTTTTCCTTCTGTCGCTTCAGATGTAGCTGGTTTCATATTTTCGATATTCTTTTTAAGTTCTAATTAGGCACTACATTTAAATTCCCATAACTGGATATGTTTCCTAGTCATTTATTCACTATATGAAGACCTAGAGCTGTTATCACACATTATGTTCTTGAAATATGATTCCAAGTTTCGAATGAATATCTGCACAATCTTTAACATGATATTTTTAACATTTGAGATATGATAGTTTGTGCATATTTGTCATGTATGATGGCTTTATATGAAATCATCATTATCCTTGCAATTGATAATTGTCCTTCAGAGATGTTTCCTGAGCTGTTATCTGATCTGTGTTGTTGATGTCATGCGTATCCTCATATATGTTGTTTTCTTTGTGTCTATTATGCTGATGTCATTCATATACTTACACATGTATTCCAATATATGCAGTCCTGTTTTGATATCCTGAAAATACATTCAAGAAGAATGAATTTAATACGTGGGATTGATTTGAACAAGATTGCTGAGAAGATGAATGGTGCCTCTGGTGCAGAGCTGAAGGTATGATCTGGTACTTTAGTGCCATTTCATTTGTCTTTTCCTACTTGTAGTTATCTCTTTGAAAAATTTCAACTTGACTCTGGTGAGCCATTGTTTGCTCATGTCGAGCTCATAAAAGCAAAGAAGATTCATATATTTCCTGCAGTTCATTCACCTAAACTATTGTAAGACACAGGCCTATCTTTATGTTGGAATATGTCTGACTAGTAATCAATGTGCTGAAATGCAAATGCCAAAACGAATATACAAGTAGCAGACATTCTATTTTGGTTCTTACAAGTTTATACAATTTCATTGCTCATTAGGGTGATTATATCTTATATCTTGACCCTTGTAACTGACTTTATGTGCACAGGATTAATTGGCAGGAACCATGCATTATATTTTCTCCTCACTAGAGTCTGCGGCTTGGTCTTGTCAAAACTCTTTACTTGTTCTAGAGGTGGTGCTAGTTTGTTCCCCGTGGCTTTTTTTTTCTCCCTGAGTTATTGTCTACATAATATATTTTGGAGGTTGAATTATTGATCTTGGTCTTTTATTGTTAAGTATGGACCTGTTCTGTTTGACAGAGTGTGAGGTAGATCCTCAAGTTAAGGTGTTTTACAGTTGTTGTTTTTGTGGTGGAACCTCTCACTTGTGGTGGTCCGTATAAAATTTTTTGAAAATTCAGTGTCGGCTAAAAACCGACACATATATGTTCACCACAAAACGGAATATGTGTCACTTAGTGAACGAAATATGTGTCGGCCATCGAATGACACGTATAAAATTTTTTAAATTTTAGTGTCGGCCAATAACCGACACATAGATAACAGAATATATGTCACTTAGTGAAGATTTATGTGTCGTTCAGTGTATGACACATATGATTCAGGAGTCATATGTGTCGGTCATTGTTTGACACGCCAGTGTCATTTTTTGACCGACACAAAATATGTGTCGTTCAAAAACTGACACATATTTGATAAAATTCATTACTAAGTGACACATAATTGTTAATACATGTCTGTTTTTGAACGACGCATATTCTTGTGTCGGTTTGATCAAGTGACACGTATAGAATACGTGTCAGGGCCATACGTGTCGTGCAAAAACCGACATGTATTTTGATATGTGTCAGTTTTCAGCTGACACAAAAACCAACACTACAACAAAAAAGCTCTTTTGTGTCGACCGAAAACTGACACATATCATAATACGTGTTGGTTTTTGTGCGACATATATGGCCTTGACACGTATTCTATATGTGTCATTCGGTCAAACCGACACAACCATACGTGTCGTTCAAAAACAGACATGTATAATCATATATGTGTCACATAATAACGGAATCTACCAAATATGTGTCAGTCATTAAGTGACACCTATGTTGTGTCGATCAAGAAATGACACAAATATTCGTTTTAACTAAATATGTGTCAGCCAATAAGTGACACATATCTTGTGTCGGTCAAAAAACGACACAGACGTGTCATTCCATGACCGACACATTCAAATAAAGTGACACATATTTCGTATTTTTGTAAAGAATATGTGTCGGTTTTAGGCCGACACTTAAATAAAAATAAAAAAACCTGTGTCGGTTAGAGACCGACATATAGTTCATTACTAAGTGACACATATTTCCATTTTAGCGAGTCTTTATGTGTCGATTTTTGGCCGACACGTAATTTGTAAAAAACATATAACACGTGTCAGGATCTGCTGACAGATCCTGACACGTATTATATATTTTTTTGTTTTAAATAATACATAAAACTCATAAATAAGCATACAAGAAACCAAATAAGCAATAATACATGAGTTTACTCATAAATAAGCATACAAGAAATCAAATAAGCAATAATACATGAGTTTACTCATAAATAAGCATACAAGAAACCAAAACAGAGCAACTAGGACTTGTAGTCAAAGTATATAAAATGGCATATGTGGCAATGCATTTATCAGTGCAACTCATTCACCAGAACAAAAAGAGAAAAATAGCACTAACTTGAGGATCTACCTGACACTGTATCAAACAAAACATGTCCGTTCTTAACAATAAAAGACCAAGAACTAACCCATTGTCAAAATGGCCATACCTCCTTTGCAGCATCAATGCTTTTGCAGACAAAAGCATCCCGTTTCTTCATCAATTCTACATAATGTTGCAGCTCATCCTGTTTCTTCATCAGATTCCTGGCAAACATCAAGCAAATAACTATAAACCCAACTCCAACAGCTCCTCCGAGAATTATAGCCACTGTCTTTCTGGTATTTGGCCCTGGCTCTACATCATTAATCAACATTTTAACATATATCTTCCCATACCAATAAAACTATTTTATATAGGAGAGATAAGGCCACATGTTCAAGTCAACAAAAATATTGCATTAACAGAGTAGTGCAGTTTATGCATGTCTTCATACAGTTTATGCAAGTCAACAAAACCGGTTCATAAGTGATATTAACCAAAATTGTCATGTGGGGTGAAGCAAAGATACAAATGCATTAAAAGCTTCATGTCCAGCCTATTGAAATCTTAGCTGGCTGGTTATCCCTTTTTTCTCTGTCGGACTATATATCCAGGGTTGTAACTTGAAAAGGCAACTCATAAGAAAAAGAAAATAATATTTTGGTTCCACCGTAATTTATAAAATATACTTGGTACAGGCAATATGTTAATGGCTATAGCTCACCGACTGGTTTAGTAAAATTGTTAAAGAGTTAGGCATTTCATTAGCAGTGAAATCTCTTACAGTATACGGGGGACAAGGGCAAATCAATAGCTTTTGAAGAATTAGAGTTATCATCAGTTCAGTTTATAGTTTCACCAAAATCCACCGTTTCTTTCTTAGTTCATAATATTTTTCCTTGCTCCTAATTTGTAAGAGTATCAAGTTTGTAACCAGTACCCCGTCTTACGACACTCAAGCTCGTAATCGAAAATTAAAGATTCTTATTTTTTTATACAAACCAGGACATGGAAAGCTAAGAATGGAACATCCGAAAATAACCTATAAAAAGCAACATAACTAGAAACTTGAACAAAAACTTAAAACTACCCCAGCAGAATCAAAAAGTGAAAAAGCACAAAAGCTTGCAGATAATTCCAAACGTGGAAGAAAATATAACAACTTCAAGCTTGTAATTGATGATTGTAATGAATAAAAAACTAACGAATTTGCAGAAAAGAAAAGAAAAAAAGAGAAAAAAAAATAGAGAAAGCATACAGAAAGTGAAAGCCGTTTTGTTGCCTCTGAATCTGAAATAACCCTTCACTTCTCAAGGAGAGAGTCAGAATAGAACTACTAATACAACAACATCGTTATCATTAGCAAAGAAGTGTTTGGCTTCTACAGATCTAAATCTATGCAAACTCATATTCATTATTCTCTGTCTCTTACAATCAGGCTATGAAAACAACCAGAAAGGAGTAACAGACATTTAACACAACTGGATCACTTTTGGTTGTGTCTGGTTGTGTTTATCCTCAAAAAAATGGATCCTTATCACCTCGATTATTAAATCATCATTTCCAATTAATCAACCAAAAAGGTACGATAAATAATACATTTAGATTTAGCGAGTCTAGTAATTAGTTCACAATTACAATTTGTGAAATGATTCAGCGAGGGAGGGTACAGCAGATCAAGTTGCCAAAACCCAACTTACATACAAAAAGTTTAGTAAACTATGTGCTGGTATAGCTGCAAAGATAAAATCAAAATTCCAATAGATTAGAGTTTATATGCATACAAAATAGACAGAAACTACAAAAGTGTTCATGAGTTACACCTTGGGACTCCCACTAAGAGCAAAACTCAATTAAAATTTGAAATTTTGCAACAAACAAACATTTACAAGATATAATGAAGAAGCTCAGAAGGATGTTCAGAAAAAAAACCAAAGCAAAGATTTTGGAAAGTTTCTCACCTGACTTTCAATAATGCATGTAAAAACACTATGAGAACGACTACTTGCACGATTCATATTTGTGACAGCAACCTTTCTATTGGCAGCCCCCTGAAACATTATTGAGCTTTAATTAACAATTTTTGCAAGATATGGAATTAAGAGAAAATGAGCAAAATGTTTAAATTTCCAAAACCAATGCAAATATTAGAAGTTTTTTCGTTCAAGAAGAAACTAATCATCCAGGCAAAATTTCGTGTACCAAATAGGCAAAACTCTGTTAACAGAAGAAAGTATGATGCTTGCTGTTAGACATGCCCAGTCAGCAAAAGATCCAATAGGAGAGAATAAGGAACAATAACCTAAAAAATGTGCAACAAAATGATTCACTTCAAGAACGTATGACCACTTTCACCAAAACTTTAGGATTGATTAGATATTTTATTGGACTTTCTACAACAATAAATTGACAAAATTCTGGATTTTCCTCACCTAAGGCAACTAATAGAAACCTTAACTACGACATAACAGAATTTAATGTACTTCATCAATTAAGCTAACTGCCCACGCTACAAAAGAGTTACTTAGTGCACACAATCTTCAATATTGAACAAAAATACCAAGGCTCCAAGGATAGTAGTAGTGCATGATCAACTGCAGCTGCAAATTGGAATCAAAGAATCAGCAAAGATGAAAACATACTTGAAGAAGTTGCTGAATCACATCCCTGCAACTTGTAACTTCTATCTCCTTGAGATTCTCAACATAGACACCTTTCTTATTGTCTTCTCGTATCTGCAACATACAAACAAAATAATCCAAGTTAATAATATAAATTATGTGAGTTTGACATGAATTGCAGATTAGGCCATCCAAAAGATGCTCTTGTCTAATACACTTTCTGGAATCTAAAATTATCCCGACAACTATGTAAAATGTTTAAAAATAAATAAACGAATAAAGGTGCCCTCACAGGTATGTGAGGTTTTAAACTGATTTCTGCAGCAGTCATAAATTAGATAAGGAAAGCGAAAGATATGAAACCTTAAACATGCAGTCTTTTAAGTAATTTATACCTGCAGGTTACTGGAAGATGGATCCAAAAGATCCAGAATCTGTTCATTGTAAATTTCCAAAAATGAACATTTACAAGTAACCATTTTTTTATCTTCCTTTTTTTCTGGTCAAAAGTTAAAAGAGTAACCATTTTTTTCATTAGATTAATAACTTTTAGCAAAGAAAATCAATTTGTAGTCTTATAGCAAAGCCTACCCATTATTGGTGATTCTTTTAACATTCAACGCAAAAAGAATAGAAATTCATTTTCCCACAGAATATCAGAATACCTTCTGTATTCTAGAGAATAAATATTCGAATACTCTTGGTGTCATCCCACAATTGACGCTATGTCTTTGAGTACCTCCCTCAATGTCTCCAAGCATCGTGTGAGTCTTCCCACTTCCGGTCTGCAAGAAAAATTTAACAAATTAAATCAAATAATTGGACACTCACGAAGAATCTTTAAATGAAACAACATTAAGGATACAGAGTTATTAAAAGCTTACTTGTCCATATGCAAACATGCAGCTGTTGTAACCTCCCATGCAATGTTCCACCATGGGCAACCCAGCCACTTGTAACAATTTCTCCTGTTACGTCAATCCTTTCAAATCTATTGTACACCAGAGACAATAAACAGCAACATAAACAAGATAATTCAAGTATCCATGTCCGTTCTGTACTTATTCACAATAATTCAACCTTTAAAAGAATAGAAGGAAGCAGAAAAAACAATGAAGTAACATTAAACTATTTGATGTTGCAAACTATTTGATGTTGCCAATCTTTCTACAAGTAGTTGAAGGACATCACTCTTCACCAGCCGACTGGTAGCAACATTTGAGAGGGCTGAGAGATACACAACTACCCATGCCACTTCAGTTGCTAATTCCTCATCGCTGGAAGTGACAAATTATTTGATTATATACAAAATGCTTCTGCAACAACAGAAGATTTTCCAGTTTTTTCTCCCCATTACCAAATAAATGCAGTGAGATAAGTCTTTCCCAAAACAAAGTTGGACATCACAAAATAAAACAGTTGTAACCAAATGATAAGGTTCAATATTGCAGTAAATTTCGAACTCCATCCAAGCTTTTATATCAAATTCTCCTCATTCAAAATTCCTCGACAGAAAATAACAATATTATACAATTATCCTTTTCCAAGAAAATAACAAATGATAAGGTTCATAGATAAAATCAAGCCCTTCAACAACCTGCAACATTTGCAAAAACGTGGAAGATCTACCATTTGTTTTAAAAACCATTGAATAATTTGAATTTCGATATAAATATTTTCACTATCCCTTCATCCTGCAAGCTATCTAACAATAACTTTTAGGACACCATCAATTTAAACACTCATCCATGGCTTGCTAAAAAGTTATTATTACTGTTAAAAAAATAACGCAGCAACATGACATACTAACACCATGGGGGAGAGATCACATAGCTGTCATAGAATGCTATTCATACAGAACAAGTTGATCCACCTCCTCCCAGAAACTAGTCACATATTCACCTATACACTAAATGAAGTATAAAAAAGAAGCTAAAGACCAACCCAAATCATCTGGTTTCTACGAAATTACTAACCTTTTATGATGATGGAAAAGGCAAAGCTGGTCAAAGACTCCACAGCGTAATCACACCCCACCAAAGATCTGCAAACAAGAATAGTAATGCAGTAAATTTGGGGAAAAAAATCTGTGTAAGCATTTACGACCAGGAGAGAGAGTTAGGATCGACTTATTTACCCCAGAGAAAGTTAGAGTTCGTGAAGAGCGCATGAAATCTCTGAGAACCAAAAGATTTAGCGAAGTGAAAAACAAGATTTTGACACAAATTTGATAATGACTTTGGTTTGGTAACACAAGAAGACGACGAGATCAGGAACAAGCAAGTCATTATTTTTATTATTATTTTTATTATCTTAATTAACTATTGAATATCAAAATCAAATCATCATAATAGTTAATTAAGTGTACCGGATATATCACCTAATTTTGTTTGTATGATGCATTTATTAAATCATGAATCACCTGTAGAGCTAGAGCCATCTCATCAATATTTTAATTTTTTTCCTCATATCCGTTTCTCTCTCTTTTTATTTTAAAATTCAACATGGAACTCTCTTACTCTCACAATGGAAAATCCTCCAAAAATTTTATTGATCAAGCTTCTCTACTATTTTTCTTTCCCAAAAGCCTTTTATGATCATCTTCACTCAAATCTCCAATCTGCTTGGCCACAACCACATTTATTTATCTTTGAATGCTCATATTTGTTTACAATTACATGTAAAAAATAAAAAGAAAAAAGAAGAAAAGACTGCAGAAACTCTTTGCTGAGAACAAAAAGGGTTGAAACAGATGATAAGATTGCAACAAAATCCATGGCTGATTAAAGAAAGTTTTAGAGATTTACGCGTAAAATCCATGGCCAGTAGTTAGAACTGCAACATAACACTATTTAGCATGCGAAAGAGAAGAAAGCGATTAAGAAGTAGCAGATTAAGAGTAGATGGGAAAGGAAAATCATACCTGAAAGAACTTGTCACTACTACGTAGCAACAGCGGCTGAAGGCAAGTGAGAGAGATGAGCCATGCTGACCGGTTGAAGGCAGTCGACGGAGATGAGGAGTAACAGCGGCTGAAGGCAATCGAGAGAGATAGGCGTGGACGGAGACGAGGAGTAACAGTGGCTGAAGGCAATCGAGAGAGATAGGCGTGAATCGAGAGAGATAGGCGTGGACGGAGACGAGAAGTAACAGCAGCTGAAGGCAATCGAGAGACAGGCGTGAATCGAGAGGGAGAGAGGCGTGTTAGGGCTTTATTTTTTTCCTTTTATAGTTGGTAATATGTGTCACACTAAAAAATTTTGTCATGACACATATTATCCCCCATTTTTTATGTATGACATATATAGGGTTTGACTGAATTTGAAATGTAATTAGGTGTCACTCTTCTAGAAACTGACATAAAAATTGTGACACAAAAACCCTATTTTGTTGTAGTGCATGCCCATTCGGTACATTTGCCTATCGACGCATGTCATTCGGTCTTTGCAATGCCCCTGCCACTTTCCAAAGGTGTATGGTAAGTATTTTCTCTGATTATGTTGAGAACATCATTGAGGTATTTATGGATGACTTTAGTGTTTTTTGGTGATTCTTTTGATAAATGCCTTGACAACCTTACCCTTATACTTCAAAGATGTATAGAAACTAACCTTGTTCTGAATTGGGAGAAATGTCATTTTATGGTAGATCAGGGTATAGTTTTGGGACATGTTATTTCTGCTAAGGGTATAGAGGTTGATAAATCAAAGATAGATCTTATATGTTCCTTACCACCTCCCACAAGTGTGCGGGATATTCGTTCGTTTCTTGGTCATACAGGTTTTTATCGTAGATTCATCAAGGATTTCTCGAAGATAGCATTGCCCCTATGCAGATGATTACAGAATGACGTGGCCTTTGAATTTGATGAGAAATGCACAGAGGCATTTGAGAAACTGAAGGAACTCTTGACTTCGGCTCCAGTAATCCAATCTCCGAATTGGAATCATCCATTCGAGATCATGTGCGATGCGAGTGACTATGCTGTGGGTGCCGTTTTGGGTCAACGAATGGGCAAAATTCCACATGCCATTTACTACGCATCTCGGACTTTAAATGATGCTCAACTTAATTATTCTACCACTGAGAAAGAGCTGCTAGCGGTTATTTTTGCTTTAGAAAAGTTTTGATCTTATTTGATTGGTTCTAAAGTAACCGTTTATTCTGATCATGCAGCTTTGAGGTACTTGCTCACAAAGAAAGATGCTAAACCAAGGCTAATCAGGTGGATACTCCTTTTACAAGAGTTTGACTTAGAGATCAAAGATAAGAAGGGAAGTGAAAACTTTGTTGCAGACCATCTCAGTCGCATTATCCATGATAAGAATGCACTACCATTACAAGAAAGTTTTCCGAATGAACAATTGTTGTCTTTAAATGTAGTAGCCCTTGGTATGCAGATATTGTCAACTACTTAATTACCATGAAGCTACCACATGACTTGACTCGAGCTCAAAGAGACAAGGTCAAGAACATTGCCAAGTATTACATATGGGATGATCCGTACTTATGGAAGCATTGTTCTGACCAAGTGATAAGAACGTGCGTTTCTGAATCTGAATTTAATTCGATTTTAACCTTCTGTCATTCTTATGCATGTGGAGGTCACTTTAGACCAAAAAGAACAGCCCTTAAAGTTCTTGATTGTGGATTCTACTGGCTATCATTATTCAAAGATGCATATATGTTCTGCAAAGCTTGTGACCGTTGTCAAAGGACAGATAATTTAAGTGCCAAAAATCAAATGCCACAAACCCCTATACTTGTTGTTGAGATTTTTGATGTGTGGGGTATTGATTTCATGGGTCCTTTTCCTTCATCATTGGGTAATGTTTACATTATACTTGCTGTGGATTATGTTTCTAAATGGGTAGAAGCAAAAGCTACGAGAACTAATGATTCTAAAGTTGTTGTAGATTTTGTGAAATCTAACATTTTTGTGAGATTTGGAACACCAAGAGCCATGATTAGCGACAGAGGGACACACTTCTGCAACCGATCATTTGAAGCCTTGCTCAAGAAATACAACATCACTCACAAGGTGTCTACTGCATATCATCCACAAACTAGTGGTCAAGTTGAAGTTTCAAATCGAGAAGTCAAGTCCATTCTCGAGAAGACAGTGAATCCAAACCGAAAAGATTGGAGCCTACGATTGAATGATGCACTTTGGGCATACCGGGACTGCTTACAAGACACCTATGGTATGTCTCCATAGTTAGTCTATGGTAAGCCATGCCACCTTCCAGTGGAGCTCAAACATAAAGCATGGTGGGCAGTAAAGCTTTGTAACATGGAGATGGATGCTGCTGGAGAAAAAGGAAGCTTCAACTGAAGAATTGGAAGAACTTAGAAATGATGCCTATGAGAATTCCAGAATTTACAAGGAGAGAACTAAGGCATTTCATGATAAAATGATCTCCAGGAAGAATTTTGAAGTGGGACAGAAAGTTCTTTTATTTCATTCTCGCCTCAAGTTATTTCAGGTAAATTATGTTCTCGGTGGGTTGGACCTTTTGTTATTACTAATGTTTTTCCATGGTGCAGTGGAAATCAAGAGCTTAAAAACGGACAAAGTATTCAAGGTGATGGGCATAGGTTGAAGCCTTACTATGAATTTAGTGATGCGGATCATCGATTGAGGTACCTCTCTACGAGCCAACTTTATCTTGATGGTGGGGCATAGTCGTCAGGCATGAGACGTGAAACCAAGCGCTTATTGGGAGGCAACCCAATATTTTTGAAAAATAAATAAAAAGAGAAGAAGAGAAGAAGGTAATAATGATCACTTTTTGTGTCTCGAGGAGATTCCTCTCATAGGCTTTATCAAACGTAATTGATCAGGTTTTATCTCTCTTTGCCATCTGTCTCATTTGTTTCTTTGTTTATTTTTTACTTTTGTTTGCTCTTGTGTTTTTATTTCTTTTATGCGTTTTTTTTATTATTTTGTTTTCTTTTCGTTTCTTTTGTTTAATTTGATTTTTTCGTGCTTTGAGCTCATTTGTGCAACAGCTTGAGGAAACATCTAAACGAAAGCTGAAGCCATTGCCCGAAGGTTTGAAACGTGCACATCTTAGAGAAGAACAGACTCAATCGCATTATCGGTAATATCTCTCCTTTTCTTCTCTTCAATGGATGCCGATATCTTTCTGTCGAACCTTCGTAAATATTTTCCTTCACTTCCTCAAAATGCTGTGTCCAAAATTTATAAAGTACGGATGACTATACTTTGGGCGTTGATGCTCCTAAATGTGCCTGCTGATATCCGATGGCTTATCGAAGCCAAGGTGAGATTGTCCGGTGAGCCGGACATTAATCTCGCAAAATACATGCCTGGTCTAGGAAAGAGCTACTACGCCAAGAGCCGAAGAGCGAAAAGGTTACAAGTATGTTATAAATGTGCTAGATGGAATTGTAACCAGACTTGTCGTTCATTAGGTTTTGTGTCTAGGAACAGAGAAGATAAACTTCCATTTATTAAGAATGGTTTGAGTAATGAGTCGCTGGATAATGTTTTGTTAACTCTTGAGTCACATTCTTGTGGACTTGTTCAGCGTAAATTGCTTAATCTATGAACACAATTTCGTGATGAATTGCAATGTTATAGTTTAGGGAATTTGACTAAAAACAACCCTGTTTGTCAGTTTATAAGAAAACTGGATGGGAAGCAAATCCCTGACTCATAGAAGGCGTTTCAGCCGTTACTGGACGTAAAACCAGAGGAAGATGTGGGCCACAATTACAACTACTTGTATATTTGAATGTGTGTTATTGTTGTCGAATTTTATTTTCTTCTTGTTTTATTTGATCTGATTATCAATGTTATCTTTGTGCTTTTGTTGTTTGTTGATTTTGTTTGTTTTAAATTTTAAGTTTTCTTTTTGACAAACCATATGACTACCCCATATCATAAGCACATGTGAGAGACAAGTGTGGAGGTTTTGTCAATCTCCACCGAAAGTAATCTCTATTTTTCATGCTTCACATGGGAGACAAATGTGTAGGTTTTGCCAAACCCCGCCGAAAGTATATCTCATTTTTTCAAATCTTGGGGCGATAAATCTGCATCGAGCAACTCCCACCGAAAGTATGTCCCCATGTGTCAAAATTTGAGAGTTTTACATGTGTATATATACATTCTGCATATTCTCATATGTCATTCCATAACCTGTCTTGCAATTGAAAAGCATAATACCTAACGTGTCTTACACAAGATTAGAGCACTTGTAGAAATGGAGAAAACACCAATTCGGCGATTCCGCAATATATGCTTATTTTGCGAATCACAATTTGGTAAAGATGGAGAAATGACCATAGCAGCTCTTGATCTTGGTAGGACATTAGCTACGAGGGGTATTCATTTGATTTATGGAGGGGGTAGTCTTGGGTTAATGGGGTGTGTGTCAACAGCTTCAACCTTAGGCGGGAGCAAAGTTCTTGGCATTATCCCCAAACCTTTGGCTATAAGAGATATCGTAGGCAACACAATCGGGGAAGAGTTACAAGTCTCTAGCATGCATGAGCGTATTGCACATATGGTTGTTAAGTCCGATGCATTTATAGCTTTACCAGGTGGTTATGGCACATTAGAGGAGATATTTCAAATCACCTCTTGGGCACAGCTAAACATCCATAAAAAACCCATTGGTTTGTTAAATGTCAATAACTTTTTTGATGGTTTGTTGTCATTTCTTGATCAAGCTGTAGAAAAAAATTTCATCTCACCGTCAGCAAGGCAAATGCTGGTTACAGCTTCAACTGCAGGAGAGTTAATTGACAAACTACAAGAATTCGTCTATTCACCTGATCCAACAATGGCTCGGATATATTGGTTTGGAGAAGGCAACAAAAGGCGTCAACTGGATTTAACCCTCCATCTGTAATCTCTATTTGCTGGTTTGCTTCGTTTTTGTTTGCTTTCTTTTTAGTGTGTTTATTTGAGATTTTTCATGTCCTTTCTTTTGAGTTTTTTCAGGTTATTTCTTTCGTCCCAGGTAATATTTTCTAATCTCGGTTTTTAGAGTGGTGGCTTAAAAAGTTCAAGTCCTCTTGAAACGCATTCTGGATCTCTTCAATCCATAATGGCTGAATAAGGAGGCTAACTTCTAACTTTTTAGACCCATTCTAACTGACTTGTTTGTGTTTGCTGATTTGTTGGACTTTATTATTTTCTGAGTAAGTTTAGTTTTATGTAATTTTAAGTTGTTGTGTGTTTTTGTCTTTATCAGTTTCGATTCGAAAAAAAAAACATTGTGGAAAAACCTGAGAATGGCAGAATATGGGGTTTTTTTAACTCTTGAAACGCATTCTCTCTCAATAAATCTGTAGTTTGTTTATTTCATGTTGTTTGAAGTGTCTTGTTTCTTGTGTTGGTCTTTCATAATAAAGGTATATAGGCTGGAAACCTTAAGTCTGCGGGCTACTGGTCCTAAGGATTGTTGAAATATACAATCTTGACTCAGGTGTAACAACGTCACGTACCTCTTTTCTTACATTTTGTGGGTCGATGATAAGACAATGATTGAATTAAGAATAACTTTTGGAAAATGATAAATGATGCATGGATCTGTGTGCTTGAAATGTATATTGGTTTTTGCTTTACCTTTGATTCCTTGCACAATATTGAGCACCAAGCCATTATCACTGAGTTATTTGTTTACTTAGAGAAAGTTTATATAATTTAAGTGTTTCTTCAGATTTTAATGAATTCTAGAACTTGTTTGATGGTCACTCGAGGCGAAATCCTAGACTGTGCAACATTAGGGAAATGATTTAGGTCATCTTTGGACCGTTTGAGCCTTAATACCCAACCTTGATTGAAATTAATCTCTAGTTACCCCTTTGAGCCTTTGTAAGCCTTTTTCTTTGTTAACTCACTAAAAGATTTCCTAACCTTAATTGAATTTGTTCCAAACAGTTTATCCCTTACCTATGAGCATGTAGATCATTCACGATTAAATTTTGAGGTATGTTCTGGTTTTGGAATGTTAGAGGAGGTTTGGATGTGTCATGAGCAATGCAAGTGAGTTCTATTGTATTTGTTTCAAAAAAGAAAAAGAAAAAAAAACAATAAAATCTATACTTACCTTCCATGTGCTTACACATTGAGGACAATGTGTTGTTTAAGTGTGGGGGAGGGAAATTGTAGTTATAAAAAAAAAGAAGAAAAAGAGAAGAAAAAGAGATCTATACCCTTGAGTGTTCTTAAAAAGAATAAAACAACAAAGTGTGGGGGTGTAGTTTTCTTATGTTTTCTACCAAAAAAAAAAAAAGAGATTTAGTGCTCTAAATAAGCTTAGGGGAGTAACCTAATGAATTGAAACAAGTTGTGTTATAAGGTTGAGTTCCACATAGTCTTGAATGATTTATGTGTTTGTGGGTGATTTGAGCCAAATTATTATCCTCTATCATACCTTCACCCAAGCCAAACGTTGCAAGCTTAATAAAGCCCTACTTGATCCTTGGTGTTGTGCATGTCTACATTAGTGGAGAGTGACTTGAAAAGCAGGCCTATGGAGTTCATTTATACACACATCTTCAATATTAAATATGATTCATTTTTTTGCATAAACTCATCCGGGTTACAAGTGATTAGGTGAGAATGGCTCTACACACCCACACTTGAGGAATTGAAATGAAGCGAAACTAATCTTTAAGATAAAATTCTTGATCAAGTGCATTATTTTGCAGTTTTCCTTGGGTTATAATTAAGTACAATCTTTGAGGCCTATTTGCAAGATGAAGCATTTGTGTGTTTTAATTTTTTGTTGATTCTGTTTCGGTTAGTTTTTTTTATATTGTCGTAGTTGCTCGAGGACTAGCAAAGTCTAAGTGTGGGGGAATTTGATAGGTGTCTATTTATGTATTACTTTTATATCAATTCGTCCATGTTTCTTTGCTATCTTCCTTGGTATTTTTATGTTTTTGTGTGGTTTTGATGTTTGTAGGAGTTTTGGAGCAACTTGCACAAAAATATAGTAAAACCCTTCATTTTCACCTCTGCTAGTCAACCATCTTCTCGGATTTAATTGTATTGATATACAATGAACCCGATGACATATTATATACCGTTGGAAAGCTCTCGAAGTCTATTTTCTGGAGAAATTTACGGTTTATAAATCCATTCAGTGTACCAAAAGTTGTAATCAAAACAGTGTGAGAAGTATAGAAATGTAATTCCACAAATCACTGTAGCATGTATAATACGGGACACTGTAGCAGGTTACTGTAGCAGAGTATTTAAACACATTGTAGGGTTTTATTTTGATAACTTGAAGAGGGGAGAACGTGGAGGAGGCTGCATCTTTGGATTTCTCTCATCACTTAGAGTTCTTGAAGAAGATTGAAGGCTTGGAAAGAGGAAGAACTACAAATCCTAAGAGATTTCATCAAATTTAATAAGTTTTCCCTTTCCCTTTCATTTTCTGGAATGTCTCCATATTTTATTGTATTTGTATTCTATCTGAATATGTGTAACTAAATCTGAATTGGTTGAGGGTGATTTCAAAGCCCTTGATATGGTTTTTATGAATTGATTGTGCAAGGAATTGTTATCCATTTCTCTAATTGAAGTTGCTTATATTTTCCCATGTTTAATGCTTATGATTGCTTGCTGGATTGTATTTGGGTGGCCAACTGAATATAATCGGGATATTGTCTATTGCTAGACTAGAAATCTTGATCCGTAATTGTCTTGAATTTCTAATCCTTAGTAGCAAAATTGTGATCAGAGATTGCAATTGGAGAATATAACATAAGTTAAATAATCCGAGCTTGTGTGTTTATTACTTAGATCAACCTGTCTTTCTTTTCATAATGCATCCATTGAATTAAATTTAGAGAGCGTGTTCTAGGTTGTTTGATGGATAGAGATTAAATAAAGAGCCTGTTTTATTTAACAACAAAGTAAGGAAAGATTGGGATAACAGAGCTTGTTGTTATCTACGGTTGATAACTTCATTGCTGTAATTGGATTACAATTCTATGTTAATTCACAAATTCATATCTTGTGGCAGAGAATGAACTCTTAACCAAGTGTCTCTCATTGATTTTTCACTCCAGTTAACTTTGCTTTGTGTTATTCTTCATTTGCTTTCGTATTAAGTTTAGTTAATCAATCAACAAAACCGCCCCTGTTTAGTTTATTATTGCTGGAAAATAACAAATTCAATTAGAATCAATCCTCGTGGGAACGATATCTTACTCATCACTTTATCACTTGTGTGACTAGTATACTTGCTAGTTTCAAACACATCAGATATTTACTATTTTTATCAATTTACTCTTCAAACATTTTAGGAACTTTTGAAAAGCAAAACTAGGACTGAAAAAAGTTATGTAGAGAGGGATATCAATTATATCTACTTAAAATTTCCAGTATAGAAATCTGAAACTTTGAAGTGTGCTTGATATTATTAAAGTTTTTTTTTTAAGTTGACAGCAGAATTTGTTGACTATGGTTGCCTGATACGAGTAAAATCAAAATGTTCAAGGACGGTAGTAGCTGAAGATTATTATGAAGGGAGAGAGATTTTCTAGTGCAACCAGGCTATTCTTTTATTTATTATTCTCTTGGCTTGCTGTTTTTATATTAGTATAGTGGACTAGCTAAAGACAAGGTATGTGTAAGTAAACAACAATAGAAAAATTTAGCTAAAGCTACGCTTATGTTCATCATACTACATTATCTCTAAAGAGTTACTATCTGATCTGGTACAAAGCTTTGTTTACCAACAACTTAAAATCATTTTGGTGTTTAATTTCCAATCAAGTAAGATTTTAAAGGAAGTTGCTAACAGTATTTCCTCCCTTTTTAACTTTGTGAATTTTCAATTTTCAGAATTATTATATGAAATTCTTATTCAAACGTCTAATTAAGTTTGATTCTTAAAGCCCCTGAGCATCATAAAGTGTATTTATATTTTACAAAGGACAAGCTTAACACTTGCATTTTTGAATTCAGGATCTTTGGAAAATGTTAAGGATACACGATAAGGTATGAGAATGAAAATCACAGCATTAATGATTCAAAGATACAAGATTCTATCTAAAATGCAGAGACTCAAGTGCTTCACTACAATAAACATTGTTATACATCTCCTTAATAATTTGGCTTAATTAACAAATTTATCTATAAATGCATGCTTTTTTTTATTTTAATGATTTTATGTCATGATTAAGGTTTCGTGCAAGATAGTTCAGTTCATATATGGCCTTTGTGTTAGGTCTTTCTATTGATTCAATTTATATCCATAACTATATAGAATTCTAGGGTTATCTAATTTGTAGAAAGCAACCCAACAAAAGTACATCTTCTGAATATGGTTACGAACTGCTTTTGAGGCTATTGCCAATGGAACGTGAGTAGTGGACATTCCTAGTACTATGGTGGCTACTCTTGGTTATATCCAATAGAGAATGGGGAATTATTTGACCAGTTGGAACAGTTATCATGCTCTGATGAATCAATCTCTGCCACAGCAGTCTGGTCCTTTAATTTACAAGTTTACTAAAATCTTTGAAGATTTTGTTTGATAGTTCCATTTTGGCTGCACTTTGTTTGACAGTCCTCGCCTTACCACTCCATGCTTCCAAACTCTGCTTCAGAACCACTAGTATAGACCATTTCTATAGAGTGAGCTACCAACTAATTTAGCTAGAGATCTACTTAACAAGATGTTAAATCACTTCTAGATTTGCTATCACTTTACAATCATACATGTTGGCTTCTTTAACTATATTCTATTACATACTTCTTATTTATACAGATATTAGCTTTCAATATTCTTTACTTAATCTCAATATAATTTTATGGATAGAGTTCCTTAACTATGGTATTTTGACAATAGAAATAGGCAATTTAAGAAATATGATTTTTTAATGTCCAGTATCCCACCTTGTCAGCTTAATATGTAATAAAACTTTCTACTTTCTAGAGACATAGCTCAAGAATAGAGTGCACAAAAGCAGGTAAAAGAAACAAAGTAAAAGTAAAAAAGACGTTGCCCTCCCCCTCTATTATATCTTTAAGTCTAATCAACCAAGTTGTCCATCATGATGATCCTTATTTAAAGCAACATAGGAACTTCCATGAAATGGGTTAAAATAATAAGGGGAAAACTAAAAGTTGTAATGCATATTGAAGGAACCAATTTTGGCTCCATATGCATTAGACCAAATCAGTAGCCTATCTTTATCTCCATGACTCTATAGCAGCCCAACAATTTCAATTTGGCCTCCTTGCTATGCAGCTCCTCTACAGGCAGTGAGGTAGGTATCTCTAAAGGCACTATGACGCTCAAGTCAGGATTTTTCCACGAATATCCGGTAACCAGAGGACTAGAATCAGTAATAATCAACATAAATTAAGTTTTTTCAAGACAATAACAAGTCAATATGTGCTGCTTAGGAGAAGATGTAGAAGAAGAAGGAGAAGAAAAAAAAGAATGAGAGTGATAGAGCTCCTAATAGAGGAGCTTTCCCTGGAGAATTCTTTCTATATCCTTCCTTCTTAGAAGTCCTCCTAGATGGATTCCTCATTCTCTTTTCATGGCTGCCCTCAAGCTTCCCTCTACATACCGTCACTCTTTCTAGATTTAGGCTACCTCCAATCTTACTCTTTCCCTCATTTGAATGTCTTCTCTTGGAAACTCAATCTCCCCCCATGACTTCATGTTTCCTTGCCCCCAACTTCTAATTATTCACTGTACTAAAGCTCTCTGCCTCGGTCTTTAGCCAACCTCTTTGCTTTGCCCACTAGATTCTTCTTTAGTCCTCTTTGTTTGAACTTGAACTACTCTCCCCCCCACACCACCCCCGCTGTCTCTCTCCCTTGTCAACCCACGTGAAGTCCTTTGGCACCTATCTCTTCCTCCTTTTACTTTTCTCTTATCTTTGAAATATAAACAAACTATGGGTTGGACATGAAGGGAATGGGCATGTTAGAGTTTAGTTAAGCCTTTCATCATGCTTTGGGATTATGTTGGAGTAATACACGAGCTTAGGCCTTGGGGTCAGAATTGCCCTCCTTTATTTGTCCCTTTTTGTGCAAGGCCTAGTTTTGGCTTAGGCTGGATCTTGTACAAGACATTCCTTCTAGCCTAAGCAGCATTACATCTTACCCATCCCCCTTTTTCTTTGAGAAATTCCACATACTTTTCAAGTGAGAAGTCCTTTTCCCTGTGATTATCCATTCCTTCCCCTGAGGGAGTTACTTAACTCATAACTATTACCCCCTCATTTGAATCGTGACTGTTCATCTCCTAAGCATAGTAGTCTACATTTTTCTCCTTATATCACGTCATGTCCTCTTTGAGTCATAGGGAAATAATTCAGTGACATCTTTTTCTTTTTATTTAAGAACCCTAACTATCTCCCTCACATCACCATTACCTCCAGATCATATTGCCCACTTGCGAAGATTGTGAATTTTTAATATATGCCCCTTGTTGGGGTTAGAGGAGGGTTTACTGACTTCCAAAGTGACTTTTCTATACTCCAATTACCTTGCGAGGTTTGCCCTAGTTTTAGGTCCTTTGTTTAGCCATTCTCTCTTTGTTTTAGTTTCTCAACTACACAAAACCATCTCATGTCCCATTACTGGTTTTTAACGATCCTACCCCTAGTAAGTCTCTTATTTGATCTCCCTTTCATTTTTGCAAGTTTTACTCTTCTGTACCTAAACTTTCATTCTAGAGATCCTTAATGTTTTCTAAAGAAATTTTAATTAGCCAACCATCCTTTCATGGTTTTTGTCGTATATTACAAGTTTACCAAAGGAGGAAAGAAAAAGGAAGTGACTGGGTTTAACATAGGCTACCCTCCTACTCCCTTGCCTTCATAATCGATTCCTTTGCTTTTACAAGTTGTAGTTGATACTTGGGCTACCCAGACAGTGTAAGAAGTGTACCTAGATATGTAATCCCAGTAGAAAGAGGGGCCTGAGAGTGATAGTGCATCAGTCGCTTAGAGTTTGAGAGACCTTTCTTTTAGCTAGGCTTTGTTAAATAGTGTAATTCTCCCTAAGGATGCTAAAAAAGTATATAGCATGGGTAACATTGACTTGTGTAGGGTTCTTACTGCTAATTTTTTTAAGTAAGGGGGTGTAAATAGTATTATCCATTTCTATGTACTTGTATTTTTGTTTGATTTGGTTTCTCTTCTTTTCCTTCTTCTTTAGATACCTTTTCTTGAATGCCTATAGATTGGAAAAGGGTTATCCTATTTCAAAAAGTATGTTAACTTGTTTCTCATGCACCAAACTACTTGGAGCTTGTCTAAGCCCTCCTGATTTAGGGTATTTGCTAATTTATTTTCCTTGCTACCAAATGTTTGGGGTCTATCAAGAGTCCCTCTTGAAGAGGGCACTTGTAATTGATTCCCTTTGTTCCCAAATGCTTAGGGTCTGTCTAGGATCCCTTGATTTGGGCATTCAAAATCTATTCAATATTTTGTTCGTTTTATTCCCAAATGCCTTAGACCTATCTAAGGTCTTTTCTGAATTGGGTAACATATAATCTAATCTCTGTGTTCCTAAATGCTTTGAACCTTACTAAGACCCTCTCTGATTTGGGCATTTTGTATTTTGATCCCTCTTGTTTCCGAATGCTTTGGACCTGAACAAGGTCTCTCTTTGATTTGGTTACTTTGTATTCTTATCTCCCCTATTCCTAAATGCTTCAGACCTGTCTAAGTCCAGCCCCTCCCCCAACCCCCCAGCCCGCCCGATTTGGGCATCTCTCCTATTCCTAAATGTTTTGCACCTATCTAGGATCACTCTTTTATTTGGATATTTAGTATTCTAATCTCTATTCCCAAATGCTTCAGACCTTTTGAGGCTCTCTCTTTGATTTAGGCATTTAGTATTCTAATCTCCCCTTTGTTCTTTTTATAATATTGTGTTAAGGGTTGGGCTTGCTTTATATAGGAATGTTGTCGTACCATTTTCTGTTTTATTTGGATCAACCATGTCTGAAAGGCAGAGGCTTACTCATCTTGTTTGCTAGGTCAAGCATGCCTGAAATACAGAGGCTTACCCTCTTTAGCTTGATAGGATCAAGCATGCTTGAAATGCAGAGAATACAGAGGCTTAACCTTTTGTTTTTTGGTGTCAAGCTTATCTTGAGGACACATGCTTGCCTTTTTCGTATATTAGAATTAAACATTTCTGAAGCATAGAGGCTTAACATTCCAATTTGTTAGGATCAAGCATGCTTGAAATATAGAGGTTGACCCTTTCAGTTTTTTTAGGATCAAACATGCTTAAAATGCAAACGCTTATTCTTTCAGTTTAAAGGATTAAGCATGCTTGAAATGTAGAGGCCTACCTTTTCAGTGTTTTAGGATCAAACATGTTTGAAATTCAGAGGCTTACCCTTTTAGTTTTTAGGATGAAATATGTATGAAATACAAAGGCTTACCCTTTCAATTTTTTAGGATCAAGCATGCCTGAAATATAGAGGCTTTCCCTTTTAGTTTCCTAGGATCAAACATGTCTGAAATGTAAAGGCTTACCCTTGTTAAGTTATTCGGATCAAGCATGCCTAAAATGTAAAAGCTCACCCTTTTAGTTTGTTAAAGGATGAGAAGCAAAAAAGAAGAGACAATCAATGCATAAATAGTTTCTATAAAATGTTCTTATATTAACCTCTTCTATTCTTTTAAGGTCTAACTAAATAAAGTGAGTTTGTGATTTCAAGTATACAAAAAGTTCTACATGTAACTTCTCTATCTACTATGAGTATGTTATCAAACATAATATTTTCGAAGATAGGGAGCATTATAAGGCTTAGGAATTGGCTTACCATGAGCTCCTACCTATTCTTCATAGCCCTTCTCAGCACCCATTCCTCTTTATTGAATTTATTGGGATTAACCCAGCTATTATGGGCCTTTACCAAGGCCTATTCGTAGGTTGCCAGTTTGATTGTAGTAGTTTCCTCTTCTCCTCAATCAAGTTCTGCTTGTATTGCCTTGTCGTTTTTCAAAGAGCCCTGCGAGTCGAATCTAAGAGGTAGGTAACAAAGCTTCGATTAGGATCACAGTTTCTACTATGTATGTTAAGGCGAAAGGTGTTTCTCTCATTGGTTTCCTTTGGGTGGTTCTATAGGTCCACAAGACATTGGGTAACTCTTTCGGTCATCTCTCTTCCCTCTCATTTAGTTTATTCTTTAAGCAATTGAAGATGGTTTGTTGGTGATCTCTACTTCTCCATTCCCCTAGGGGTAGCTTTTGGTAGAGAAATGTTGTTCAATGCCTTGTTCCCAATAGAAATCTCTCATTAACTTTCTGTCAAGCTGTTTCTTATAACTTAAGATGATGACTCACAATAACCTAGATCTACAAACACTATCCTCTTAAATGAACATCTCACATTAGAGGATACTACTGTTCTTTAAGGCTTGGCCTCTGCCGACTTTGTAAAATATCCGAGTACATACTGGTTTTCTCCTGATGCCTTAGTTGAGGGTCCGACGATATCGAACCCCTACTAGACAAAAGGCCAAGGGCTGAATAAGACTTAACTAGTTGGTGAATAGGACTAGCATGTTTTTGACATTTGTGGCATATTTGTACATAGGCTTCTGAGTCAACAAGGGGTGAAAGCTAATAGTAATCTTCGCTCATTATCTGATGGGTGAGGCTACATCCCATATAATGCCGACAGCTTACCCTGTATATCCCCTCTAATACTACATCAGCATCCTAGTTTGATAGACATTTCAGGTAAGATTCAGAAAAGGATTTCTTATACAGCTCCTCGTTTATCAAACAGTGCCTAGTTGAATTCATCCGTAAGTGCTTTGCCTTATTTTTGTTGATTAGAACAATCCTACCCCTAAGGTAGTCTATTATTTCCTTCATCCAACCCCTCTTGTACTGATACGTATGGACCTTTGGCCATTAATACCTTTTGTTCTTGATACTAAGCTCGTCTAGGACCTCTACCTTGACCTCTAAAATCACATTTACTGCTATTGAGGTTGAGCAAGCAAGACTAGCAGCATGTTGATTGTCAGTCCTTGGCACTTTATTGATGCTTATCTTTTTAAAGTGTTCAGCAATTAGTTGGGAATCACATAGTATCTCAAACCGTTTCACCTTTAAATGCCTCATTATTTGCAGTTCTAAGATCAAAGCTTCATACACTGTCTCATTGTTAGAGACAGGGTACTCCAACCTAACTGCCCCTATAGGATCAGACCCTCTAGTGTTCGTAGTTGGACTCATCCTCTTACCAAGTGTAAGGATGTATCAATGTGCATTTGCCATGCTTTCACCTTATCTCCAAGCCTCTTCAATATGATGTCCTCGATGTTGGGTTCGCATTCAAGATAAAAATTGGTTGGGACCTACCCTTTTCTTATTGTCCTAGGGTGGAAGATGATGTCTATGGTGCTTAGGTTTACTGTCCATTTAGTCATTCTACCTATCAGATCTGACTTATCCAATATTGTCTTTAAGGCATAGGTGGTCAAGACATGGATAGGTTATGTCCCAAAATAATCCAATAACCAAGTCTTTGCGTGCACCAAGGCTAGGGTCAATTTTTTGTTGTTGTATATTTGTCTTTGCGTCGTTAAGTGCCTTGCTAGCAAATGTCACTATCTTTTACAACCCTCCTCCTCCCTCAATAGGGCACTACTTACCATTGTAGCCGGGACCAGCAAATACAAGTATAGAATTTCTCCTGGAATAATTCTAGAGAGGGTTGGCATTTGTCTCAAATATTCCTTCAAGTCCTAAAATGTGTCTGCCTGCTCTTTTTTAAATCTATCCTCCTCTATTCTGGCTACCTCCCTCTTTTAAGTTGGTTACAACTACTCTTCCTAAGTCCCCTTCCTACCTGTCACCAAAGTAGCCTCATGTTGCTAGAGAGCCTCATCTCTTTCCAAACGAATCCGTTCTTTGACTTTTTTTTTCAATTTTCTCTATTGTTCTAAGCCTCTTCTGAACCAAGTATTGATGGAACTTGGTCCAAATTCTGACTGCACATTTGAAAGTGCAAGCTACTATTTCATAATTGTATCTTTTTACTTAACTAAGCTCGTTGTTAAACCTTGTCATGAACTCCTCTAACTTCTCCCTTTTAGCTTGTTTCAAGCAGTAGAAGTCTATAATGGTAATTGGCTGCTTTCTGCTCTTGAGGTATTATGAGAGGAATGCCTATGCTAGCTTGTTAAAGTTGGCTATCAATCCTAACGATAATAACCTAAACCACCTAAAGCTTACCCTCTCAAAGTTGTAGAAAAAACCTTGCAGAGCATTGAATCATTAAGGATTCCAAGGACATTTTCTAGCAATAATGGAAAAGGTATTCCCCTATGTCTCCTTTCCCGTCTAATAGTTTTAGGGTGGGCATGGTAAACTTTTTTGGCTATAGGATGTTGTTTATGCGATCGACAAAAGAGGTTTGGCTTATTTTCTAAGCAATAAGGGTTAGAAGGTTGAGAAGGTTGGTTATGGCTATGTCTTGCATCTTATTTTCCAGTATATGGTTCAGCTCTACCATAACCATGTCAAACATCTCTAGGTTTATATCATAGGCATTTGCTCTACTCGAGTTGAGGTTTTGTTTCGAATTTCCTCTGCCTCTTTTTGCTTCTTGACTTGTTGGAAGGGATTTTTAGGCGTTTGGTTACGCTCTTAAGCTCCTCCTATTCGTGGGCCTCTTCTCCATCACACTTCTTTTCTACCACCTTCCGATGAAACTCTTTGTTCTTATTCTTGGCTTGCACTAGTTGTTTTCTGAAGTCTACCATAACTGGATCAGCTCCATTTCAATTCTCTTCTGGTCGGAACGTCCCTTAACCCATGTGTAGGTTGTGAGGTGCATTTTCGTCCATCCTAGTGGTGTTACGAGTTGAGACCACCATCCTAGTCACAAAGTTGAGAACAAAGGACAACTTCTTGTTCGGTAATGTCGTGAGGCTCCTTCAAAAACCATAATTCCTCTATAATATTCCCACAGACGATGCCAGTTGAAGGAACCAAATTTTGCTCCACATGTATTAGACCAAATCAGCAGCCCATCTTTATTTTCATGACTTTATAGTGGCCCGACAACTTCTGTTTGGCCTCCTTGTTATGCAGCTCCTCTACAGGTGGTGGGGTAGGTACCTCCAAAGACACATCGATGCCCAAGTCACAATTTTTCATGAATCTTTGGTAACCAGAGTACTAGAATCAATAATAATCAATATAAATTAATTATTTTCAAGACAATAACAAGTCAGCACAGAAGATGCAGAAGAAGAAAAAGGGAAAAAAAAGAATAATGAGAGGGATAGACTTCCGAATAGGAGAGCTTTCCTTGGTAAATTCTCTATGTATTCTTCCTCCTTGGAAGTCCTCCTAAATGGATTCCCAAGGGTCTTTTCATGGCCGTCCTCGAGCTCCCCTCTACCAACTGTCACTCTTTCTAGATTTAGGCTGCTTCCAATCTTACTCTTTCCCTCATTTCGATTGTCTTCTCTTGGAAACTCAAGCTTCCCCCTTTGACCTCACGTTTCCTTACCCTTAGCTTCCAATTGCTCATTAACCAAAGCCCTCTGCCTCGGTCTTTAGCTAGCCTTCTTGCTTTGCCCACTAGATACTTCCTTAGTCCCCTTTGTTTGAAATTTGAAGTATTCTCCCTCTCCTACATGAAGTCCTCTGGCACTTGTCTCTTCCTCCTTTTACTTTTGTCTTATCCTTGAAATATAAACAAACTATAGGTTGGACATAAAGGGAATGGGCTTGCTAGAATCAAATTAAGCCTTCCATCATGCTTTGGGATTATGCTACCGTAATACACGGACTTGGGTCGTAGGATAAAAATTGCCCTCCTTCATAGATGTAAGTGACACCTAAAATTAAGGGCCTACAAAATGTTCAATTTGTAATACATGAAACATAAAAGTTGTAACCAATAATATTATTTATAATACTTAGACGCTAGCTTATCGACTAATAGTTCAGATTGATAGTGTTTTGTTTAGTATTAATTAATGTCTATAAGAAAGGAAGGGATTAATGGTCTTTACAGACTTGATTATGAGCTTTAGCGTAAAAACACTTTATAATCCAAAAAAGTTAAAAAAAGTATGAAATGTATTAATTGACTCATCTTTTTGCAGTAGTACAATCTCATAAGAATTTTTTAAGAAATTCTTAAGTGTATGTATATATAGGTTAGGATACTTTAACTTAACTTTTTAAATTAAATATAAAAATCAATTAATGACCCTATATATATATATATATCAACAAATTTCAAAAAATACTTGAAAAAAGTGCTACGCTTTAGTTGATGTAGAACACTCATATTAATTAATTAGTAACAAGGATTCTTCTTTTGGATTGCGATTTTAATAAAGAAGTGAGAGGAGTGCAAAAAAGCAAGAAGCAAGGTAGAAATGCAGTAGCGATGATATGGAAGTTTATACAAGTTAATCATGTGAAAATCTGCTTCATCAGCAAATGCAAAATCAAGCAGCTTTCCAATGTCAGGAAATGGCTACAGTCCAGCGGCCGGACCAATACAGCTGGGACTGTAGCCTCATGTAGCCTTACTGTAGCCACGAAGACAAGGAAGGTAAGAGCGGGTAACCGGCTACAAGAAGTTTTGCCTCCAGCATGTCTCCCGCGCGTAGCAATATTTTCCCGCCCAACAAGCAAACTTTCAACTGGTTGCACAATTCATTTCCCGCCCATCAAAACTCAAACAACCATCATACTGGACTGTGGCATTTTCCCACCAGGCCAAGTGCAATATGACACTAAAAAATTTTGTAGTTACATTAGATTAGAAGAAAACTTTAATATGCATATTTGACAAAATGAATTCATTATAACGATGTTTATTAGGAAACTGAAAAAATTCATACATTAAAAAATTCATACATTATAATTGAATAGTATAATTGTGTAGTAGAAAAAAAATCATAAATTAATTAATTGTGTTTTAAACATATGAAATTTTGGTTTGGTTATAAAATAAAATGCAAATGTTCACATGCATATTTGACAAAAAGAATTCATTAATTAAAAAGATATATTTTATTTTTGTTGGGATGTTTAATAGTAAACATAAAAAAATTCATATATTATAATGGTATAGCACAATTATGTAGTATAAAAGAAATCATAAATTAATTACTTGTGCTTTAAAGATATGAAAATTTTTTATGGATATAAGAAGTCAAAAGATGTTTTTTCTAGTTAGTATAAAAAATATCAGATTCCAAGTGGAGCTGAAAATATATCCTAAAATCTTATAAATGCCGTAAGCTGATATATAAAAGACGAAAAAAAAGGCTAAAATAGTTGTAAATATCTATATAGAAGTCGTGAAACGCATAATTACTTTTCACCAAATCTTAGCCAAAGAATCATATTTGTCAGAATACCCCTAAATTGTATCACACAAAAGTTATAAATTATGAATAAACTCGTTAGGTATGTGACTATTCATTTGCAATGGGATTTAACCCACATTTTCACCAACTCTTATAAGATTTGTATGCGAGTTATAAAAGTCGTGAATGTTGCGATAAAGGATGTAGACCACTATGTATAAGTCGTAAAACACACCAGTGCAATTTCATATAAGATTCAGAAATTCTTTGGCGTACTCGTAATTGAGGGTAAAAAAAGCATAAACAAAAGAATAAAAGTCGTAAAGGAAGTGACTGTTCATTTGGATTTTGGATTTAACAGAAATTTCTCCATCTATAAGTAAGATTTGTATCGGGGACATAAATGTCGTGAAAATTGGAATCAAAGTTGTAAAATACTTTGCAAAAGTTATAAAACACACTATTGCAACTTTGTATAAGATTCCTAAAATTTTAATTATAGTCGCAATTGATGGTATGAAACTCATAAAGAGAAGAATAAAAGTCGTAAGTATAGTCACTGTTCATTTAGTTTGGGATTTAACCCGCATTTTCTCCAACTCTTATAAGATTTGTATCGGGGATATAAAAGTCATGAAAAATGGGATAAAAGTTGTAAAAAACTATGTAAAAGTCGTTAAGCTCACTACTAGATTTTCGTATAAGAGTCGTAAATTCTTAATCGTAGTCGTAATTCACGGCAAAAAAATCATAAACATAAGAATAAAAATCGTATGGAAATTTACTGTTCATTTAGTTTGGGATTTAACACACATTTTCTCCAAACTCTTATAAGATTTGTATCTGTCATATAAAAGTCGTGAAAAATGGGATAAAAGTTGTAAAAAACTATGCAAAAGTCGTTAAGCGCACTATTAGATTTTCGCATAAGAGTCGTAAATTCTTAATCGTAGTAGTAATTGACGGCAAAAAAATCATAAACAGAAGAATAAAAATCGTAGAGGAATTTACTGTTCATTTGGTTTGAGATTTAACCTGCATTTTCTCCAACTCCTATAAGATTGGTATTGGGGATACAAAAGTCATGAAAAATGGGACAAAAGTTGTAACAAACTATGTAAAAGTCGTTAAGCGCACTATTAGATTTTCGCATAAGAGTCGTAAATTCTTAATCGTAGTCGTAATTGACAGCAAAAAAGTCATAAACAGAAGAATAAAACTCATAGGGGAATTTACTGTTCATTTGGTTTGGGATTTAACCTGCATTTTCCCCAACTCTTATAAGATTTGTATCGGGGATACAAAAGTCGTGAAAAATGGGATAAAAGTTGTAAAAACTATGTAAAAGTCATTAAGCGCACTATTAGATTTTCGTATAGGAGTCATAAATTCTTAATCGTAGTCTTAATTGACGGCAGAAAAATCATAAACAGAAGAATAAAACTTGTAGGGGAATTTACTGTTCATTTGGTTTGGGATTTAACCCGCATTTTCTCCAACTCTTATATGATTTGTATCGGGGATATAAAAGTCATGAAAAATGGGATAAAAGTTGTAAAAAACTATGTAAAAGTCGTTAAGCGCACTACTAGATTTTCGCATAAGAGTCATAAATTCTTAATCGTAATCGTAATTGACGGCAAAAAATTCATAAACAGAAGAAAAAACATCGTAGGGAAATTTACAGTTCATTTGATTTGGGATTTAACCCGCAATTTCTCCAACATTTATAAGATTTGCATCGGGGATATAAAAGTCGTAAGAAATGGGATAAAAGTTGTAAAAAACTAAGTAAAATTGCACTATTACATTTTCGTATAAGACTCGTAAATTCTTAATAGTAATCGTAATTGACGACAAAAAAATCATAAACAGCAGAATAAAAATCGTAGGAGAATTTACTATTCATTTGGTTTGGGATTTGACCCGCATTTTCTCCAACTCTTATAAGATTTGTATCGGTAATGTAAAAGTCGTGAAAAATGGGATAAAAGTTGTAAAAAAGTATGTGAAAGTCGTTAAGCGCACTATTCGATTTTCGCATAAGAGTCGTAAATTCTTAATTGTAGTTGTAATTAATGGCAAAAAAATCATAAACAGAAGAATAAAACTCGTAGGGGAATTTACTGTTCATTTAGTTTGGGATTTAACCCGTATTTTCTCCAACTCTTATAAGATTTGTATCGAGGGTCGTGAAAAATAAAATAAAAGTTGTAAAAAACTATATAAAAGTCGTTAAGCACACTATTAGATTTTCGTGTAAGACTCGTAAATTCTTAATCGTAGTCATAATTGGTGGCAAAAAAAATAATAAACAGAAGAATAAAAATCTTAGGAGAATTGACTATTCATTTGGTTTGGGATTTAACTCGTATTTTCTCCAACTCTTATAAGATTTGTATCGGGGATATAAAAGTCGTGAAAAATGGGATAAAAGTTGTAACAAACTATGTAAAAGTCATTAAGCACCCTATTAGATTTGCGTACAAGAGTCGTAAATTCTTAATCATTGTCGTAATTCACGGCAAAAAAGTCAAAAACATAAGAATAAAAATCGTAGGAGAATTCACTGTTAATTTGGTTTGGGATTTAACCTGCATTTTCCCCAACTATTATAAGATTTGTATTAGGATATAAAAGTCGTGAAAAATGAGTTAAAAGTTGTAAAAAACTATGTAAAAGTCGTTAAGCACAATATTAGAATTTCGCATAAGAGTCGTAAATTCTTAATCGCAGTCGTAATTCATGGCAAAAAAATCATAAACAGAAGAGTAAAAATCGTAGGGGAATTTGCTGTTCATTTGATTTGGGATTTAATCCGTATTTTATCCAACTCTTATAAGATTTGTATCGTAATATAAAAGTCATGAAAAATGGGATAAAAGTTGTAAAAAACTATGTAAAAGTCGTTAAGTGCACTATTAGATTTTCGTATAAGACTCGTAAATTCTTAATCGTAGTCATAATTGACGGCAAAAAAATCATAAACAGAAGAATAAAAATCGTATGGGAATTAACTGTTCATTTGGTTTCGGATTTAACCCGCATTTTCTCCAACATTTATAAGATTAGTAACGGGATATGAAAGTCGTGAGAAATGGGATAAAAGTTGTAAAAAACTATGTAAAAGTCGTTAAGCGCACAATTACATTTTCGTATAAGACTCTTAAATTCTTAAACGTAATCGTAATTGACGGCAAAAAAATCATAAACAGAAGAATAAAAATCGCATGGGAATTTACTATTAATTTGGTTTGGGATTTAACCCGCATTTTCTCCAACTCTTATAAGATTTGTATCTGTCATATAAAAGTCGTGAAAAATGGGATAAAAGTATTTTAACCCGCATTTTCTCCAACTCTTATAAGATTTGTATCTGTCATATAAAAGTCATGAAAAATGGGATAAAAGTTGTAAAAAACTATGTAAAAGTCGTTAAGCGCATTATTAGATTTTCACATAAGAGTAGTAAATTCTTAATCGTAGTAATATTGACGGCAAAAAAATCGTAAACAGAAGAATAAAAATCACGGGGAAATACTGTTCACTTGGTTTGGGATTTAACCCGTATTTTCCCTACCTCTTATAAGAATTGTATCGGGGATATAAAAGTCGTAAAAAAAATGAGATAAAAGTTGTAAAAAACTATGTAAAAGTCGTTAAGCGCACTATTAGATTTTCGTATAAGACTCGTAAATTCTTAATCGTAGTCGTAATTGACGGCAAAAAAATCATAAACAGAAGAATAAAAATCGTATGGGAATTTACTGTTCATTTGGTTTGGGATTTAACCCGCATTTTCTTCAACTCTTATAAGATTTGTATCTGTCATATAAAAGTCGTGAAAAATGGGATAAAAGTTGTAAGCTACTGTGTAAAAGTCGTTAAGCGCCCTATTAGATTTTCGTATAAGAGTCGTAAATTTTTAATCATAGTCGTAATTAACAGCAAAAAAATCATGAACAGAAGAATAAAACTCGCAGGGGAATTTACCGTTCATTTGGTTTGGGATTTAACCTGCATTTTTTCCAACTCCTATAAGATTTGTATCGGGGATATAAAAGTCGTGAAAAATGGGATAAAAATTGTAACAAACTATGTAAAAGTCGTTAAGCGCCCTATTAGATTGTCGTATAATAGTCGTAAATTCTTAATCGTAATCGTAATTGATGGCAAAAAAATCATAAACAGAAGAAAAAAATTGTAGGGGAATTTACTGTTCATTTGGTTTGGGTTTTAACCCGCATTTTCTCCAACATTTATAAGATTTGTATCGGTATGTGAAAGTCGAGAGAAATGGGATAAAAGTTGTAAAAAACTATGTAAAAGTCGTTAAGCGCACTATTACATTTTCGTATAAGACTCTTAAATTCTTAATAGTAATCATAGTTGACGGCAAAAAAATCATAAACAGAAGAATAAAAATCGTATGGGAATTTACTGTTCATTTGGTTTGGGATTTAACCCGCATTTTCTCCAACTCTTATAAGATTTGTATCTGTCATATAAAAGTCGTTAAAAATGCGATAAAAGTTGTAAAAAACTATATAAAAGTCGTTAAGCGCACTATTAGATTTTCGCATAAGAGTCATAAATTCTTAATCGTAGTTGTAATTGACAGCAAAAAAAATCGTAAACAGAAGAATAAAAATCGTAGGGAAATTTACTGTTCATTTGGTTTGGGATTTAACCCGCATTTTCCCCAACTCTTATAAGATTTGTATCGGGGATAAAAAAGTCGTAAAAAATGGGATAAAAGTTGTAACAAGCTATGTAAAAGTCGTTAAGCGCCCTATTAGATTGTCGTATAACAGTCGTAAATTCTTAATTGTAGTCATAATTGACGGCAAAAAAATAAAAAATCATAAACAGAAGAATAAAAATCGCAGAAAAAGTTACTGTTCATTTGGTTTGGGATTTAACCCGCATTTTTTCGAACTCTTATAAGATTTGTATCGGGGATATAAAAGTTATGAAAAATGGAATAAATGTTGTAACAAGCTATGTAAAAGTCATTAAGCGCCCTATTAGATTGTCGTATAACAGTCATAAATTCTTAATCATAGTCGTAATTGACGGCAAAAAAATCATAAACAGAAGAATAAAAATTGTACAGGAATTTACTGTTCATTTGGTTTGGGATTTAACCCGCATTTTCTCCAACTCTTATAAGATTTGTATCTGTCATATAAAAGTCGTGAAAAATGGGATAAAAGTTGTAAAAAACTATATAAAAGTCGTTAAATGCACTATTAGATTTTCACATAAGAGTCGTAAATTCTTAATTGTAGTCGTAATTAATGGCAAAAAAATCATAAACGGAAGAATAAAAATCGAATGGGAATTTACTGTTCGTTTGGTTTGAGATTTAACCCGCATTTTCTCCAACATTTATAAGATTTGTAACGGGATATGAAAGTCGTGAGAAATGGGATAAAAGTTGTAAAAAACTATGTAAAAGTCGTTAAGCGGACTATTACATTTTCGTATAAGACTCTTAAATTCTTAATCGTGATCGTAATTGACGGCAAAAAAAATCATAAACAGAAGAATAAAAATCGTGTGGGAATTTACTGTTCATTTGGTTTGGGATTTAACCCGCATTTTCTCCGACTCTTATAAGATTTGTATCTGTCATATAAAAGTCATGAAAAATGGGATAAAAGTTGTAAAAAACTATATAAAAGTCGTTAAGCGCACTATTAGATTTTCGCATAAGAGTTGTAAATTCGTAATTATAGTCGTAATTGTCAGAAAAAAATTCGTAAATCGAAGAATAAAAATCGTAGTGGAATTCACTGTTCATTTGGTTTGGGACTTACCCTGCATTTTTTTTAACTCTTATAACATTTGTATCGGGGACATAAAAGTCGTAAAAAATGGGATAAAAGTTGTAAACTGCTGTGTAAAAGTCGTAATACGTACTATTATACTTTCGTATAAGAGTCGTGAATTCTTCATTGTAGCTGTAATTTAGGGTAAAAAAATCATAAACAGTGGAATAAGATTGGTGGGAGAATTTACTGTTCATTTGGTTTGGGATTTAACCCGCATTTTCCCCAACTCTTATAACATTTCTACTGGGGACATAAAAGTCGTAAAAAATGGGATAAAAGTTGCAACACACTGTGTAAAAGTCGTAATACATACCATTATAGTTTCGTATAAGAGTCGTAAATTCTTAATTATAATCGTAATTGACAGAAAAAAATCGTAGGGGAATTCACTGTTCATTTGGTTTGGGATTTAACCCGCATTTTTCCCAACTCTCATAACATTTGCATCGTGACATAAAAGTCGTGAAAAATGCGATAAAACACTGTGTAAAAGACGTTAAGCGCACTATTCTATTTTTGTATAAGAGTCGTAAATTCATAATTGTAGTCGTAATTGACAGAAAAAAAATTCGTAAACCGAAGAATAAAAATCATAGGGGAATTCACTGATCATTTGGTTTGCGATTTAACTTGCATTTTCTCCACCTCTTATAAGAATTGTATCGGAGACGTAAAAGTCGTGAAAAAGGCGATAAAAGTTGTAAAACACTGTATAAAAGTCGTAAAACACTGTATAAAAGTCGTAAAACACACTATTATAATTTCGTGTAAGAGTCGTAAATTCTTAATTCTAGTCATGATTGACGGTTAAAAAATCATAAACAGAAGAATAAAAGTCGTAATCGAAGTCACTGTTCTTTTCTTAAGGGATCTAACCTGTATTTCTCCAACTTTTATAGGAGTTGTATCCGAGATATAAAAGTCGTCAAAAATTCGATAAAAGTTGTAAAACACTATATAAAAGTCGTAAAACACACTATTATAATTTCGTATAAGAGTCGTAAATTCTTAATTCTAGTCATAATTGATGGTTAAAAAATCATAAACAGAAGAATAAAAGTCATAATGGAAGTCACTGTTCATTTGTTAAGGGATTTAACCTGCATTTCTCCAACTCTTATAGGAGTTGTATCCGAGATATAAAAGTCGTCAAAGATTCGATAAAAGTTGTAAAACACTATGTAAAAGTCGTATAGCCCACCATTACAGTTTCGTATAAGAGTTGTAAATTCTTAGTTATAGTCGTAATTGAGGGTAAAAAAATCATACACAGAAGAATAAAAGTCGTAAGGGTCATCACTGTTCATTTGTTATGGGATTTAACCTGCATTTTCTCCAACTCTAATAAGAATTGTATCCGAGATTTAAAATTCGTATAAAATGCAATAAAAGTTGTAAAACACTATGTAAAAGTTGTAAATTCTTAATTACTACAATTTCGTATAAGAGTCGTAAATTCTTAATAACAGTAGTAATTGAAGGTAAAAGAATTATAAACAGAAGAATAAAAGCCTTAGTGGTAGTCACTGTTCATTTCTTATGAGATTTAACTGCAACTCTCCCCAACTCTTATAAGAGTTGTAATAGGGGATATAAAAGTAGTAAACAGGGAGATAAAAGTTATAAAATACTATGTAAAAATCGTAAAACACACTATTATGATTTTGTAAAAATAAATGAAGTAAATTCTTAATAATAGTCGTAATTGAAGGAAAAAATCGTAAACAGAAGAATAAAAGTCGTAATGAAAGTCACTTTTCATTTCTTATAGGATTTAACCCAAATTTTCAAAACTATATAAAATTCGTAACCAAGTATATAAAAGCTGTAAAAGATGCTATAAAAATTGTAAATGATACTACTCCTTTTAACCAAATTATAGCCAAAAAATTTGTTCATCTTTCGAAGAATGCCCCTCTACCATTTCATATAAAAGTCGTAAATAATGAATAAAACTCGTAATTAAATATGTAAAAATCATAAATAGGAAAATGAAAGTCGTAATCGGAGTTACTGTTCATAGCTTATGGGATTTAACTAAAATTTTCAAAGCCATATAAAAATTGTAACTGAATATATAAAAGTTATAAATATATGTATAAAAGTTATAAAAATAGGGATATAAATTGTAAATGATGCTACTCCTTTTAACCAAATTGTAGCCAAAAAAATTTTTCATCTTTCCAAGAATGCCCCTCTACCATTTCATATAAAAGTTGTAAATAATGAATAAAACTCATAATTAAATATGTAAAAATCATAAATCGAAAAATGAAAGTCGTAATCGGAGTTACTGTTCATAGCTTATGGGATTTAACTAAAATTTTCAAAGCCATATAAAAATTGTAACCGAATATATAAAAGTTATAAATATATGTATAAAAGTTATAAGATAGGGATATAAATTGTAAATGATGCTACTCCTTTTAACCAAATTGTAGCCAAAAAAATTGTTCATCTTTCCAAGAATGCCCCTCTATCATTTCATATAAAAGTCTTAAATAATGAATAAAACTCATAATTAAATATGTAAAAATCATAAATCGAAAAATAAAATTCGTAATCGGAGTTACTGTTCATAGCTTATGGGATTTAACTCAAATTTTCAAAGCCATATAAAAATTGTAACCGAATATATAAAAGTTATAAATATATGTATAAAAGTTATAAAAATAGGGATATAAATTGTAAATGATGCTACTCCTTTTAACCAAATTGTAGCCAAAAAAATTTTTCATCTTTCCAAGAATGCCCCTCTACCATTTCATAGAAAAGTTGTAAATAATGAATAAAACTCTTAATTAAATATGTAAAAATCGTAAACACGAAAATGAAAGTCGTAATCGGAGTTGCTGTTCATAGCTTATTGGATTTAACTAAAATTTTAAAAGCCATATAAAAATTACAATCGGATATATAAAAGTTGTAAATAGATGTATAAAAGTTGTAAATGTAAGGATAAAAGTTGTAAACCATACTATTCCTTTTCACTACCTTTCGTATAAAAGTAGTAAACAATAAATAAATGTCGTAACTGAATATATAAAAATAGTAAACCATGTAATAGAAGTTGTAGTAGAGGTTACTGTTCATACTTTATAGAATTTAACTAAAATTTTCAAATCAATATAAAAATTGTAACCGAATATATAAAATTTATAAACGTAGTGATAAAAGTGGTAAAAAAACTATTCACTTTCACTACTTTTACTATAAAAGTCGTAAACAATGAATACATGTCATAATTGAACATATAAAAATAGTAAACCAAGAAATAAAGGTCGCAGTCGAGCTTACTGTTCATACCTTATGGAATTTAACTAAAATTTTCAAAGCCACATAAAAATTGTAACCGGATATATAAAAGTTGTAAAAGATGCTATAAAGTTATAAACATAGAGATAAAAGTTATGAAGCATACTATTCCTTTTCACTACTTTTTGTATAAAAATCGTAAATAATGAATAAATGTCGTAATTGAACTTGGAAATATTGTAAACTACGAAATAATAGTCGTTGTCAGGGTTACTGTTCGGACCTTATGAAAAATAAATGAATTATCAAAGCCATATAAAATTTTCAAGCCATATTAATTATCATGATATAAATTAAAAATGTTTATCACTATAATGACATGATTGAAAATGGTAAATCAATTTATTAATTCAATTTTATTAAAATAGAAGGCATAAGTTTTTATTTATTTATTTATTTTCAAAAAAATATATATTTCTTTTAGTAATTAATTAATCAGTTTTTTAATTATAATTCTTTTATACAAGTAAATATTTGATTATTTGAATAATTAATTGAGTAATCCAAATTAATATTTATTTGCATTTTATTTTTTAATTTATTTCTTTTAAAATAAAGTGATAAAAGTTGTTCTTACTTTAAATATATTAAAGAATACTATTTACTTCTTAAAATTTTTCAACAATTCCTATAAGTTTTTAAATGCTTTACTCTTAGTTCTTAACTGGAACCTACAAATAATATTTGAAAAATACAAATTTATTGTTTAAATTTTATACTGTATAATTATAGCAAAGACTATGACCTTGGGTATAATTCATGTCTAAATAAGGAATGTTAATACTTAGCATTAGACCTGACAATGAGTCGTGTTAGAGCGGTTTTGTATCGTTTCATGTTTGTATCTTGTTAAATTATGTTAATTCAAATTTGATTCGTTAACTTATTGGGTCTGAATCTTAAAACCCAAACCCGACTATTAACTTAACATATTATCCGAATCTAACCCATTTAACTCATTTTTTATTTTAAAGTTAGACTACAATATGTATAGCATAATTTGTACAAATTCTAAATATAAACTAATAGTTTATACATTTAATATGCAACAAATATTTTAAAATTTATTAAAATATCTAAATTTAATATAGTACGAAAACAAAAATAAAGTTTTGCATCCACCATCATTCAAAAATCCATCTAAAGTATATTTAAGACAAATAATTAAAAATTGTCCAATTATCGAATGATTGCTAAAAAGGAAATCAGATATTCTATAAGTTTTTTCCTTGTATTGCTCATCAAAATGTCATATTGGTACGCACCTAAGAAAAAATTATTAATAATGATATAATATATTTTATTATATTTTTTATCATAAAAAAATTTACATATATATAATTTCATATATTAATATTGATATAATATAATTTTTTAAATATATTAATTTATACATATATATATAATTTCATGATAAATTAGATTTTTAATCCCTAATTGCAATGATAATTAATCACCTAGGTGCAAATTATATATATCATAAGTTCCTAACTTGCAATATTATATTCGTAATAAATAATGTGATCTCAATTATAATTACATTAAAAGTGTTTCCCCTAATGACAATAATACTACCAAGGATAAAAAATGAGCTCGTAGACAGTATTAGACAATATAACATTTATTTAATATATTCCTATTTATATTTTAAATTGAAATTTCTGTAAATGATTTTTATAGCCTATACGTAACAAAAACTTTCGTTTCTACTAACCCACTTTGTAATAATCTTAACAACTATTGTTTAATTATCTAACATAATTAATTATATCAACATTTATTACATCGTTTTTTCACACTCCGAAAATTGCCCAGAATTGTAAGATTGATATAATTTATATTTGTAAATTTATTAACTTTTCTATATGATATAATGTAATTATTAATTAGTATTATTTATTGTGTAGTTGTAGTGTTAATTAATTACATAGGTGCTCAAATTTATTTTTACTATATATAATTGACATGTAATAAACCATTAAAGAAGAATTATAATAGAGGGAGATTAATCACTTTATAGTAAAATAATTTTTGTCATATATAATTTGATTGGTTAGTAATTTATTGCGTAATTTAATGTCAGATCATACTAGAATGGAAAGAATTAGTTTAATTAATTAGTAATTAAATTAGTATAAGATGATATTATAAGAGAACGAATAATTTTCTACCCAAAGCATTTATGTTGAATTGATTTGGGACATAAATTTTACTATATATAGTTAAACACAATATAATTACTTAATGAATTTCACATTATAATACTCAAATTAAGTACTCAATATTATCATAATACTTTTTGTTAATAATTCTTGTACAATATTTTATACATAATAAAGAAAAGTGAGACTCTATATAGTAGGCCTCTTAATATCTATCACCACCATGTTATTAGATAATTTTTACAAATTTAATTATTAGAAAGGTTATTATATTAATATATATTTCTAAGAAGGATGAAATAGCTTGGTGTGATATGTCTTCACGATTGAAATCCCCTATTAAAGTTATATATAGATATTTATAAATTATTTTAATATAATTATGAAAAGTATCTAATAAATTAAGGAATTACTTTTAAAATGAGTGAGTTTTATCAATTCTTATCATACATGCAAGTCAATAAATTAATTTATGTTATTTATCTTTTATCTTAACTTTAATAAATCCAATTCAAATAAAAATTTTCTATTTCATTTCATTGATTAACAAGTTATGAATCAAATAAATAGTATAAATTTATTTACATAATTATCTTAACTAATGTCAAAATAATTTGAAATTTCTATATGTAGTTTATTTGGTTAACAATCAAACTAGTATAATATAATATTAAATAATAGGAATTAGTGTAATTCAAATTTTTTGATTTCTTAGTTTCTAATTTATGTTATTAACATAAACATAAATTATGTAAACGAATAGTGTATGATTCTTGACTTTTATATTCGTATTCTTATTTAAAACACAAGGGTGTTTATTGAATAAAAGTATAAAAACTAATTTAGATAAATTTTGATAACAAAAGAGTATAAGTTATTATCATACTTTAAGTAAGTGTTATGATAAAATTAAAAATCTCAAAAAGGGCTTACACTTAATTCTAAGTAAAAATAAATACATATACAAAAAAAAATTAATTAATTCCTTCAAATTATATTTCATAAAAAACATCACACATACAATATATCACGTATATCAAGTATTTTGTAACTAATAAGAAAGAAAATCAAATGATTCAATAAATAATTATAAATTAGAGAAAATTAAATTTAGATGAATAAACATAAATTTTTGTAATGGCAATGTTATGAACTAAAAATAAATTTTTTTTTGGGTAAAATATTTGAGTTACAAATTTTTATGATAATTACATTAAGAAAATGGGTTTTGCAATAACTTGTATTAACTTCTTTATGGCTCCAATTTTTTATATTGTTGGTGGCTTGCCCTTTTTTTACATAATACTTGCGATTTATTTAATTCAAATATAGAAACATATATTGATTTGGAAGTTTCCAAACGTGGGGTTCATTCTTTGTTCTTATAAAAAAAAAAAAAAATCAATGTAGTATTTGCATATATTCAATCTAGTAAACTATAATATATCCTCTTTTCATTTCCTTTTAATTGATGTACAATTGAATTTTATCCTCCTGTGCAATGCTAAACTTCCTAAATCCAATGAAGAATGAAGATAAGACATTTATAAGATAATTCATTTGAATAGCTCTTTCCTGAGCGTGACCACCTATTTTTTTACCAAATTCAGAATGCAATTGGCTAATCTCGCTTTCGTCAATCCGATCTAATACATAACCTCAATTGTATGCCTCATTGACGGCCTTCTTGCGCTAATATCTACACATTGCAAAGCCAATCCCATCATCTCATTTGTAGTGGCAAAATGATGGCGTCCTAGTGTCTTCATCAACATAGTTACCAAGATCACTGCATCTTTTATCCTTCTAAACAGAAATGGTGTGAAGAGCAATTATACAAATAATTATTTTCCTTCTAATGAACTACAATTAACAATATAAACAAGGAGGTTAAGCCTCAAATGCATGAAATCATTTCTGCAAATAATTTTGATCGTAATTAGGCTCAGTCTTAGCTTTCTGGACTTTATATAATAATAATGGTTGCAGTACTAAAATAGAAATCCATTTCCATATGCCCGTAATACCACGTTTTGGTCTGAGCTAGGTAGATACCTACAATACCAAGCTTTGGTCTGAGCTAGTTAGATACATGTAATACCAGCTTTTGTTCTGAGCATAAAGTTTCATGTACCTGTACTCCATTTCCATATATCTGTAAGTTCTGCTTCAATTATAGTTTCACTGATTATCTGATGTATATAAATTGAATGCTAATTGGAGTATAAAGGAAAAGAAAAAGTTGTATTGACAAAAAGGTAATATTGTCTGCATGGCACAGTTCAAGCAGTAATTATTCGATAATCCAAAAGCAAGATAAGAAAAACTTCTAAAAAGTGCAAAATTACCTCATCAACAAAGTTTTGGTTTGGGGTATATAGAAGTCTATTGTTTGGCACCGATCTTGAAGCAATCTCTTATAAACTAAACCAAATGAACCTTCACCTATGATATTGCTCTCATTGAAATTCTTTGTAACATGTTTCAGCTCTGAAGCAAATAATTGCCACAAATTTTGGGTACCACTAGGAGAAACGGTAGTAGAATAGGGTGAAGTTCTTCCCAACTCAACTGTTAAAAAAAAGGTAAAATATGGGTAAATTTTATTAAGAACCTTAATTTTTATAAGAAAGAATTTTGTTTAATGCATTGAGCCCAAAAGTACAAGAGACAGTTCATAATCGATGCAGCTAAACATATTACATGCTTATACAGTTCAATGCCTAATACTGTATCGGCCTGACCATGTCCAGACAAAGCTTTATGGTAAGAAATAACAGGGCTGGTTAGACCGTTGCAAATATATACTAATTCCATCAAAATTGTTACATCTATTGATTATATAAAGATGCCATTATTATTCGTAAACTTGATGAACAAGAAATAAACTTTTTCATATTGATCGATAAAGTACTTAAGTACCAAGAATCTCAATTAGGAATGCTGCTAGATACATGTGCAATTGACTCTTTCTGCTGCACTCCACTAAAAGCTAGCCCCCTAAAGCCTAAAATCACCAAATTCCTAACTGCATGACATATTGAGAGTTAAGGCAACATGAGATCCTATGTTAACCAAATTATAGAGCTAGTCTGTTCAGATTCGATCTACTTCAGGAATGCTAGTCAAAACCTAGTGACAATCTATTTCACTCTTGTTTCTTTTGCAGTATTATGTGATGCAAAATATGACAAGAAACTAATAAGCCCTCTAAAATCTGCATATTTTTTACAAAGTTTAGAACTGAGACTATCCCAAATTTTTTTCTTTCCTTCAAGCTAGCAGTTATGACTGAGCTATGCCTCTTTGTCTGAGGTGATTTCTGATTTGAGTCATTAATGGAAAGTTGTCTCTCATTCAGGATCAAATGATCAACAAAACAATATAGCATGCATGTCATCTAACTCTTCCATCTGAATAACTAAGAAAGTCATTATTTTGTACGTTTTTTGTCATACAATAAGAACGATTAACTTACCTGCAGGACATGGTACAAAAGACTCTTCCTCAGAAGTTCGCCTGATTGATCTTTTAACACACATAATACAGAAAAGACAATAGTAATTAACAATAATATAAATAATCAACAAAATTTTAAAAATTTAATTTCATTAATAGTATTATTAGCAAAAATAAAGAATAAAAATAAACAAGCAAATAAACCCACCACCTCCTTCAACAGAGCACCTCCACCGTCATCAATCGGTATCCACCACCAACACGCATCACCACCATCATGCAACACCATCAAAAATTTTAGTGCAATCCCTTCAAAAATTGACAAACATCTTCCAAAATTTAAAACAATCCCTGCAAAAATTGATAAACATCTTCCAAATTGCATCACCAAGAGTGGCCATAAGGTCATGCTACCCGAATATGAATCAAATTTGTCTTCAGGACACTACAAACCAAGCCAGGTGTTGTGGATCTAAAATTAATCATGGACAACTTAATAAATAACTCACCAAAGCAAAAAATTCAGAACTTCTTTCCACACAGGTTGTCTCGCTCATGTCTCGTACTTGCTTAAAACTATGGGTTCGCAAGTAATCTGATGCCACAGCCTCAAACCCACGCCTAGCTTCCGTGTAATGCCACCTTGCCTGTAATGGCCTACTGCAGAATATGTTTTGCACCTTACAAACCCACAGTCTGCAAGAGCAAGACCCGCTGCCTAAAAACCCGCTGCTTGAAAACCCATGCGTTTTAGTAAATATGCTGCAAGGGCGTGCTATCCAAGAAGAAGGTTTCCAAATGATGAAGGAAGAAGTTCAAAATCGCATATGCACTTCTCACTCTACCGGAACAACAGGTTACAGGTAAACTAGGTGGAAAACACCCTTCTCAAGCACAGCCGTTGGATTACACACTTAACTTTACTCTTTAATCTAATGGCTCATAAATTGGCTGTATATATACATTTGCTGGACTGTAGTCCAACTCCCCAATGTTAGGATGCGCCGACGTGGAATCGCATTGAATAATTTGGAGAAAGGCATGGGTGCACCTAATTCCAAGGATGTTTGTCCTTTCCTTTATAGGATATATTGACGTCAAATGTATACTTTCTAAATTAATAAATTATATATTTGGCTGACTATAAGCTAGCTAAGATATATTATAAATAGTAGATCATCGATAAATCTAATTAATTAAATTATAATTAATTTAAATCAATTATTTGAGAATAAACTAGGTAAAATTATTTTAATGCAAAACGACAAATATGGAGACCCATATTCATGCCATTAACATGACAAAATGGACCCACACTTCCCAAAAGTTACCAGTGTCTTCACTTTTGAACAGGTGCGCTCTAGTCTACCTAGTTCGAAGATTATATATAAACAGATAGTAGAGACATGGCGAGTCCATGCAAGACATGCTTAACAAGTTTCCATCTGTGTCTCTGCATTTCTATCTCTGTTTTTCCTTTTCTATTGTCCCTGTAACTTGTTATTTGTGATGGTGATTGCAGTAGATATGGTGGAGTGTGGGTGTTTTAATTGGGTTTTGTGGGTGGTGGCTATGGCTTAAAGTGTTTGCATTGCATTGTCGACTAGTGGTGGTTTCGTGTAAGCTGTTAGTAGTTGGTTTTAACTGGGTTTTGATATAAGAGCCTTCACAAGAAGCAACTTTAACTCTTAATATGAAGTAACTATTTGAACTTGAACTTGATGAAATTAACAAGTTTCCAAAATATGATGGTACGTCAGCCGACCAAAAAAAAAATATCATTTCAAGATGAAGTTTTGTGAGATGACAAATTAGAAAGTGAGAATTTAGAAAATATATTTTTAACTTTGGGAGAGATATACTTATGGATGTGCCTTGAATCCTGGCACCGTAATCATTTTTCTTGTACAATCAGCACATGGAAAAGCGTATTAGAAGGATCCCTCTAATACGGTTACAGCTACATGGCCACAGGTTTCAAGTTTAGTTTCCATTATAAAAATACAATTATTGCTGATACAGGATGGTACCAGATCTTTACTTGTAACTCTTTACCACAATGGTCTTCTCAAACCTCAAGTGGAATTGTTGCACGGCAACTAATTCACCTAACTTTTTGACCATTATATTTGATATGACCTTCAGATGGAGTTTCTTTGAATAATTAATGGTATACTAATATTTGATATGAGCAGACAATCCAATCCAATTTGTGCCCTTATTAGCTAACTAAAACTTCTAGATGAAAACCTTATACATCAAAAAGTGTTTAAACCAAAGGAATTATAGTCTAATCACGAAACTTACTACAGTTATTAGCTAGCTAAAACCTCTTATCAAATGACATGGCTTTAATTTGTGCATTCTCATATCAATTAGGGTATAAACTAATTGCAATATAATGCGGCCTACAGCCTCTTCTAACCTGCAAAGAAATGATTATTATGTGCATGTACATTCTATTAGTAATACTAATTAAACTTATAACGTTCATAAAACCTAAATTTAATAACTTATTATGGCGGTGTACATAACAAAATCTTTTAGAGATGTAATTTTCATCATTTTTTTTTGTTTTTTCTTCTTTTAGTGAATTTTTAATATGTAGACAATTATATTAAGTTGTAGTGTTTAAATTGTATAAATATTATAAATCTAACACTATCCATATTCTGATTAATAATTTTGCACTACAAGACCTAAATAATGCTCAACTGGCCAGCCTAGAAGATTTAATACACATTCTATGTATTTTAGTTCTCTAAAGTACATAAATAAATAGCTAATAACATAACAGAAATATAATATAATATATAATTCATTCCGGTCACTAATCATGCACAAATTCCGAAGCACCACAAGAAGGTAGGCTGAGCACATCACAAGAGAATTAGCAAGGATGGTGCAGAAAAATGAAAATCATATATATCTTTCGACTTTATATCATTCAGTAAGGGGAAAACAAAGTCATCTTACAAAGCAGAATAAAACAGAAGTGTCTTACCGGAAAGAACAATAATACATGCAAATTAGGAAACAAAAGAAATATCATTAATTAGAATGAGTTCAAGCTTACAAGCATAAAACTCTTCGGAAATTAAACAAGTGTCTTTTAGAATCTGGTTTGTCTATTCAATGAATAATTAAAGTCGAATAGGCTATCAGCAACTGAATTCAAATAGTTAAATAAAAATAAGGTTCCTTTCCACGGCAATCTCACTATCTCAGGCCAACATTGCTCTAGTTTAAGCAACCCTACATCTCCAAAAGGAAAACAGATTCAGGTAGCTAGAGCTGACACTTGTGATCTCAATCAAGTTTCTAATTTGGTACATCTTTAGATGCTTCATATATATGGAACAGTAAGTTCAACGATTCCCTCTACATTGAAATTACGAAAATTTAAAATTAGAAAAGTTAAAAAAAGTAATCATAATCAAATCTAGTTGACATATTACTAATTAATACATTTTCATAAAATTCATAAAGAAAGAATGGATATAGTAAGAATATTTGCACGTTACCAGGCACTCACTCCCCCTTAAGGAGACCATGACATCGCTCTTTATGCGAACAAAATTTAACATTTAGGGTGAAAATAGATTCTATGAATCTTAATAGGAAATAATAATACTTACAACAATTGTATTGTTAAAATTTTGTTAAAATTAAAATTTTTTTCAAAAATGTACCTAAACTCCCCAATTGTCAAGCAAAAAGGCATAATAACGCAATAAATTATTAGAATTAATCATTTTGATACTGTTACTGTTACAACTTTATCTCAATATATGTAAATTAATTAAAATTAAAAAAAAAGGTGATATAGGACATAATGCTAAAATACTAAAATTTACACAGCCTAATTTCGGAATGTCATAACTTTCTCATACAATATCCATTTGGAACGCGTAATATACTATTTTTAAGGTAATTAAGAGCCTTATGTCACGACCTTAGAAGTTGCACAGCACGCTCGCGCGGTACTTAGACAACTCGAACTCGAAAATTGCTAAGTAAATCTTGATGTTGGCTTGGTTCCTTTAAGAAGAAGCTTGAGAGGCTAGGATCGTTAAGCTAAGAGCTTTAAGGCAAAGTGATGAGAAGTGTTCGAAGGTTAGAGACAAGTGTAGCTAAAGGAGAAAGCTTTGTATTATTTAAGAACTCTTTACAATAGCTTGTGTAGAACTTATTTCGATGCCTTACAAATAAGCCTTAGAGGGGTATTTATAGTGAATCATTTCCTAAATAGATGGCCAAAATTTAATACATACAACGGCCGTTATTCACTCTCTAAACCTTTCTACAAAAGAATCTAGATATTTGGAGAGTTCTAAAAATATCTTGGATATTTACAAGGGAGGCTTGCTACAAAATTCTAGAAAATGGACTTGGACTTGCCAAGCCTTGTGCATATATTGGGCCACTCTAGCAAGCGTTTGGGAGGGCCGTAACATCCTCCCCCACCTAATTTCACGACGTCCTCAGTGCACTCTCTTCCTTGTATCATTGTATGTGCTCGCCAAATTGCCACAAGATATCTTCACGTTCCCAACTTGCTTCACTGTCTGGGAGGTCTTTCTACTTCACTAAGTATTCAGCATATGGTGGAACTCCTCTCCTTCATATCACCCAATTCACAAGGATGCATTCCACGTCCTTGTCGAATGCAGTGACGATAGCTGTAGGCGCTCTCTTGGACTCACTTCTACTTTGATCTTCCTTGTCTTCATGATATGGCTTGAGGAAGCTAACATGGAAGACCGGATGAATCTTGAGGTTAGGGGGTAGTCGAACTTGGTCAAGAAATCTTGCCATCGAGCTTGCTTGGGTCTTAGTTTCTTTTGTGTTTGAAAGTAGCTCGTTGCCATATTATTAATATTAATGACAAAGTGCGAGCCAAGCAAGTAATGATGTCAAACCCGTAGGCATTGGATGATGGTCGTCATCTCCTTCTCTTGGACTGTATATCTTTTCTCCGTGTCGTCTAGCTTGCGACTCTCGTACGTAATTGAGTGCCATTCTTGCATGAGAACTCTACCTATGGCAAAGTCGGAGGCGCCCATGTGCATCTCGAATGGCTTGCGTGGTTGGGCAACACCAACACCGGTTCTTCAGATATTGCCTTCTTTAATTCTTCGAAGGCATGTTGGCATTTTTCTATCCAATGCCATGTGTTGTTCTTCTTAAGTAGATCCGTGAGTGGGGCAGCCTTGGTGGAGTAGCCCTTCATAAACCACCGATAGTAGTTCACCAACCCAATAAAAGATCGTAGCTCCGGCACCTTCGTGGTAGGCTCCCATTGTTGAATGGCCTTCACCTTGGCTTAATCCATAATTAGTCTCCCACCCCGTATTTGGTGGCCAAGGAACTATACTTCTCTTTGAGCAAAGGAACATTTTTCTTTCTTGATGTAAAGTCATTTTCGTGAAATACTTGGAATACTTGCTTAAGATGCTGCACATGCTCTTCAACAGTGGCACTATATACCACTATGTCATCCAAGTACACCACAACAAATTGATCGAGATAGGAATAGAATAATTTATTCATGAGAGTGCAAAATGTGGCGGGTGCATTGGTGAGGCCAAATGGCATGACTAAAAATTCAAAAGCATCATACCTTATTACACACGCCATCTTCGGTTCATCACCCTTGGCAATGTGCACTTGGTAGTACCCCGAGCTCAAGTCAAGCTTTGTGAAGCATTGAGCTTTCCCAAGTTGGTTGAATAATTCTCCAATTAGTTGAATTGGGTACTTGTTCTTGATGGTGATCTTGTTGAGTGCCCGATAGTCAATGCACATGCGGAGAGATCTATCCTTCTTCTTTTGGAAGAAAACAGGAGCATTGTATAGAGCTTTGGAGGGTTGGATATATCTCGCATCAAAAAGATCTTAGAGTTGCTTTTTCAACTGCGCAAGTTCAGGTGGCGTCATACGGTAAGGCACCATGGCTGAAGGCCTGGCACTAGGCTCTAACTCGATTTGATGGTCCACCTCCCGTCGTGGCGGCAACTTCTTTGGGAGTTCTTTGGGCATGACATCCTTATATTCCTCAAGGACGGCTTGGACCTCTTTTGGTGTGGGATCCTTGGCGATGGTGACATCTTCCCCATCGTTTAATTCTCGAACTGTGGCAAGGAAGCTTGGATCCTTATTCAATCCCCACTTGAATTATAGTGCAGATAGCATCTTGCTTTTGACCTTGGCTACACGTTCCGCCATGACCATCCACGATTGACTCTCATCAAGGATGCTAAGGGAGTTGGAGGCCGGTATGGGAAAAGCATGGACTTGATCGAAGAACTCCATACTGAACACTACTTGGAAGTCCTCCATGGGGACGATAAAGAAATCGAGATTCCCTTTCCATGCACCAATTTGCACCAATGTTGCCTTGGATACTCTTACTATTGCCTTAGTGGGTAAGTTTACCGCCTTGATGATGCCTCGTCCATCGTTATACTTGAGGCCTAAGCGTTTGGCCTCCTCAATAGAAACAAAGTTGTGCGTGGCTCCCGTATCAAGCATCGCCCCCACATTCTTCTCATTAATAGTGGTGCTTATATACATAAGAACCTTCTTGGTATGTGTGGGTCTCTTAAGTGCGCCAATTGTGTGGAGAGAACCCATCTCTGCTTGGGAGTCATCACCTTGTGAGCCCTTGTGTTGAGCTGCTAAAGCATTAAGGCTTCCTCTTTAGGCAATCTCGTACCCAATGAGAGCCATCACAGATAAAATAAGGGCTCTTAGGCTTAGGGGTGTTAGACTTACTTTTACTAGGCTTGTCACGCTTGTCCCCTCCAAAAGACTTGTATGCACCACCTTCTTTCCGATCATGACCCTTTTTGGCGCTCCTCTCTCCCCCCACCTTTGCCGTGATTGGCCTTCTTTTCTTTGGATTAGGATGCATAATCTGTGAAGGCCTTTGCCGCGGCTGTAGCTTCATTGAGGTTTTGCACACCATGTCTTTCAAACTCGATCCTCGCCCAATCCTTGAGTCTATCAAGGAAGTAGAAGATGGAGTCTTTGTCGGACATGTCTTCAATCTCCAAAATGATAGTGGTGAATTCCTTTATATAATCTCGAATGGTGCCACTTTGCTTGAGACGACGAAGGCGGCCCCTTGCCTTCTTTTCGGCATTGCTTGGGGAGAAGTGTTTCCGAAGCTCCCGTTTAAAGTCCTCACATGTATGGAGAGAACAAAGGCCCTTGCCTGCGTCGCCATACTTACGACACTGCCACAATTGGGCTATATCCCGTAGGAATGTGGGCACAATGCCGATTCTTGAAGTATCGTCACAGACACCCTTAGCCTCAAAGTATTGCTCAAGGCCGAACAAGAAGTTTTCGACCTCCGTGGCATTGCGGGTACCATGGTATAGGGCAAGAGTGGGCACTTGCATGGTGTTGAGTGCACTAGCACTTATATAGGATGGGCTAGCTTGATCACAATGTCTCTCCCATTCCGTGCGAACTTCCTCCGCTTTCGCATAGATTACCCATAATTCATGCTCCACAAAGGTCCGCAAGCCGTGGAGTTCTCGTGTAAGGTTTTGAAGCTCCTCCTTGTAGGACTTGCTATACTTGAGAATGCTGGACTCTGTGGCTTGAGTGATCTCCCCATAGTTCGTCTCTAGGCCATCAAGATGGTCAGAGAGACTCTCAATCACATTGTCTATCCCTGAGATGGCTTGTTCTATGCTAGCAACACGAGGCTCCAGGGCTTCCACAGGCCGAGCTTTGGACTTGCCATGCTTGCCTGGTGGGCATGGTAGTGACTGAGGTTACTCCTCTCGTCCACACATTTGCTCCTCCATAGTCACTTCAATGTCGGATGCCATATAGCTCTTGTGCTTAAACCGTTCTATGATACCAACTGTCACGAGCTTAAAAGTTACGCAGCACGCTCGTGTAGCAATTAGACAACTCGAACTCGAAAGTTGCTAAGTAACCCTTGATGTTGGCTTTGTTCCTTAAAGAAGAAGCTTGAGAGGCTAGGATCGTTGAGCTAAGAGCTTTAAGGCAAAGTGATGAGAAGTGTTGGAAGGTTAGAGACCAGTGTTGCTAAAGGAGAAAACTTTGTATTATTCAAGAACTCTTTACAATGGCTTGTGTATAACTTATTTCGATACCTTACAAATGAGCCTTGGAGAGGTATTTATAATGAACCATCTCCTAAATGGACGGCCAAGATTTAATACATCCAACGACCGTTATTCACTCTCTAGACCTTTCTACAAAAGAATCGAGATATTTACATGGAGAGTTCTAAAAATATCTTAGAGATTTACAAGGGAGGCTTGCTAGAGAATTCTAGAAAATGGGCTTAGACTTGCCAAGTCTTACGCATATTTTGAGTCACTCTAGGAAGGTTTGGGCGGGCCGTAACACTTAGCTCACAATCTTTTCGAAGCCAGTGGAGAGACTTAGCTTACAAACAAGCACAGAAACACAAGCATGCACGCGCCCCCACGTGCCCATTACTTCTCATGTGGACAAAATTGCCCTTTAGTTCCTTCAGTTAGTTTTGAGTCCTCTTTTAAATTTAGGAAATTTCGGTTTTTTCTGATTCGATTCCATTTGTGATATGCAAACGTTTAAATACATTCCAATTCATATTAGATTTATTTTATTTAAATTATTTTGAGTCAAATTAGGATTCTTAGGCTATAAAAGGGCTGATTTATCCTAGTTTTGTTATTCGTTTCTACTTAGCCAACAATGTAATTATAAGTTGCATCATCATTATTATCATCTATGTTGAATCTATACATATTGTAATTCAAGTTTTATATTTAATGCATTTGAAAAGATGCATAAAGCATAAAATTCTATAAATAATTCAAAATCTTCACGATTCAAGTGTTTTAGTTATATATGATTTATCTCTAATAGCAATTTCTGCATAAAAAGAGTTACCACTAGAAAAATTTCAATTTCAAAATATATGAAAAAATGATTCAAATCAGATATGCTTCATATCAGTTAATCTAATTGTGGTGGCTTTTTCATCCTTTGAAGTGGTTAAAAAGAGAGGGGTTTCAATTAAAAACATTGAAAAAAATGTTTATAAATAATATTATCAGAAATAGTAACTTTTCATCATTAATTAAATAAATTTAGTATGTTCTATCCTTGTCTGTTGCAAATTGTAAACAGATGTGCAGAAAAACTTTAAAAAAAAATCTCGTAACAGATAAGTGGTAAATTCTTGCAAATTATGTAAATTATTTAGAAACAAACACAACTAAAAAATTTAAGTGGTAAAAGTCAAATCGCTGAGTTATCTAATCAATTATAAAATAAAAAGTAAAAAGACATCACAATAGTTACCTCGGACTGGGATCCTGAGTCTTCATCTGAATGCCTATATTACAAATTAAACATATTAAACAAACTAAAATGGATAACAAACATCAACGCCTTTTCACATAATATAAAATAAAATAAATAATGCGATATGCTACGTATTTGCCACAACAACTTATATGAGAAAATTTTCATACACATATTATTATTCAAGGGAGTCTATATATCTTAGGAGAGAAATGGGGGATGCAAACCAAATAGTTTGATTTATAAATAGAATGATTTCAAGCATAAACGATTTACGCAAAGAAATGCTTTACATTTTTAAATACAAACACGTATAACGCTTGTAAAGGATGCATTTTAGTTACGAAGGCTTTTCTTCCTCTTAAGTTGTACAAGAGAGAGAGAGAGAGAGAGAGAGAGAGAGAGAGAGAGAGAGAGAGATATCTCGGAAACCCCTTGCCTTATTCATTTGGGAAATTGGTCACTGAGTTCTTAAAGTGGGGCTACATCCACCCCTCATAAGTTTGGCATGGCTGTGGCCTGGAGGGGATTTGACACCTTGACCTTAATCATGGACCACAGACTACTTACTATTAAATCCAACCCTTGGGGTTATCCAATTCTATAATGAATTGTACAATAGGAATAACAAAATGAAAACATGCATTTATTTACCACGAATTTTCCAATGTTGAATCTCCCCCCAAATCGTTTTTGAACTTCGTCTTCGTCATCATCATCAGAGATAAAGTCTCTAGAAAAATAAAATAGAACAAACTGTTGGATGTGCAATAAACAGACACTAAAATTCTTACCTAATAAACCTAAATTAAATAAACTAATTATATTGTAGATGAAGTGGCACATTGCTATATATGTAATTGTGACATCAAGACATACATGAGTTTACAAAATATAAGGTCTACGGTTATTCAAGGAAGATATCTTCAAACCAAAGAGAAAGGTTGATGGAAACAATGAATTTTATTTAAGTTTTCAGAGAATATAATAGCCTAATCTAATCTGTCACTCTCAAGCCTTGAGCAGTTATTGACATAGTTGCATCTTTTTTCTTTTCTTTTTTCTTTTTTAATTCTCGATGGATCTACATTTAAGAATATATCTCAATGAATTGTTTGTTTTCTTATTTTAACATTTATTTAAAATCAATAATTTTATATATATATATATATATATATCCTTAAAAATGTTTATGATACCTCTATATATATATATATATATATATATATCCTTAAAAATGTTTATGATACCTATATTAAGTATATTTGTAATTCAAACAAACTTTTTAAATTAATTGGTCATTTTATAAGACAAACTCTTTGATGGCTTAATATTATGATAAAGCACAAATAAAATAAAATACTATTGTATTATGTAAAATATTAAGTCGTAAGATTTTTATGTTAATGATATATTTAATTTGATTTAAAAGATATTAGTTTTATTAAAATAATTTGCTTTCGTGAAGATAAAATAATTCATTAATTTTTTTATAAGTCTAAAATCTAATGTTTAATCTTTGAATATTTGATTTAACAAATATTTAAAGCATAAGAACTGATACAATATGAAACAGATATATTTTATAGGGATAATTATTGAAGAATTATAATTTATATTTTTTCATTCAAATAAAATTTAAAAACTTTTAGCATTTTTCATTGAGATAAAAATATATGATAATTTAACTTAAAAAACTAAATAATCAAAAATATTTGAATGACTAAGATTAAGTTATATTCAGGTTTCGTACCAAGAACAAACACCCCTTCAATCTTGTAAGATCGACTAGATGTTAGATCCGCAAATAAAGGTGATTCTTTTATTGCAACTCTAATAGTTGGGATAGAACCGAGAAATTTGTGCTAAAATCAATATCTTTGAGCTACCCATTAATAATAATAATAATAAGAAGAAGAAGAAGAATCTTATTACCCTGAGCTTGATTCATCTTCAAAGGAATTGAAAATTTTCAGTCTCTTTGGTTGTGGTTCCTCACCTTCTTCCTTTTCATCATGTAAATACCTACCAATAAATTAAATAAGTTTAATTAACAAACTGAAATAGACTCTAGACAAGTAACAAGAAGGACCTCACTATTTTTCACCTGATAAAACTAAATAAGTTAAGAAAATTAACAGAGGATGTATTGTTGCTATGTAATTTCAAAATCAATATATATATATAGTTTATGAATGTATGGTGGTTTGTTTCTCGAGTATTATTAATAAAAAGGACCTTATTTAGTTTATCACTCAAAAAAAGATATCTATTTATTAATAATGATGAAATTAAATATAGTTACTTAAATGTAATCCTTCTTAAAAATGTTTTCGTAGTTAATTCCTAAGTAAATTTATTCCTTCCTGCAAGTACGAGTAATCAAAGCATACACAGAATGTTCCCGGCCATCGTGATCTTTTTTTTTAAGGAAAAAAAAAACAGTTATAAACAGTAGGAGAGGATGTAGCAGCAAAATGAGCAGGGCAATTATTTTTTCCCGCCTGTATCTTTGGGACAAATTTAAGGACTGATTGATTTTTCATCTAACTTTTTTATAGTGATTGTTTCAAGACCAAAAACTTTTTCTTAAATAATTATATTCAAATAGAAAGAGCTATATTTCGTAGGTTTTATTTAAATGAGAAAAGACCTAAATGAATTATCCATTTTTTATGTTCTAAAATACCCATGATAATTTTAATTAATGCTTATTTTTTAAACTCTTTAGGATATTTTCCGACTATTAAACTCTTCTACCAATGTCGTCTTTGAACCACCGGGCAACTGATCATAATGCACAAGGATGACAACCTCTTTTAACAAAATAGTTTCTTATGGCACCATAATATTTTAATTTTGATTATATTGTAATGACTATTTACAATTGTTAATGTAACATATACAATGTACAATATATATAATATTAAATAAGGGCATATATGTTGAATTATAATTTTTCAAATATTTTTAGTTATTAAAAAAAACAACTGAAAACTTATTATTATATTTTAAAAAATTAAAGAAAAACAAACATATCATTCCAACATTCGTATTTAGACTTATTTAGATTTTTGTTAAAGTCAAACCTATTCAGATTTCAGATAAAAAAATAATCGTCCCTTTACAAATTATTATGAGTGACCTGATGTTAATAAATTTTTTTGAATAAATAAAAAAGTAAATAAATAAATAAAAAGGGAAAAGGGATCTTTCCAAACAAGAAGATTCATGGCTGGCATGATATCAGCTATAACATTTGTAATTTTAGAAAATTTTAAATATAAGTAAGACAGTTGTAATAGTTTTTCTTTAAAGAGAAGAAATAAGATGTAAAAAAAAGAGACATATACAGTTCTTTAAAAAAAAAATTAATACATTAAGGTTATGAAAAATATAGATACCTTGAGCTTGACTCGGCTTTGTCTTTCTTTTCACGACGGAATGCAAAATTGACCCCACACTGTTTCACCTCCAACTCACCAGCTATTAATTTAATCAACATTTTTGTTTTATTGTTCTGCAGCAACTCATTCGCCTTCGCCACCTCCACCTTATCCTTGCAAATTCGAGTTTTGCCCCAATTACTCCAATATGACTCTCGCTCCTCATAATCGAATCCGAAGAATACATGATTTGACGATATATAAGGGGGGGCGTCGAGTCCACGTCCTTCAGTCATGTCTCTTCCACGGGGAACATCCTCGTCCTCGTCTATAAAATCGGGATCAATGCTTCCACGTTCATAATTATGCTCTTCTCCAAACTCAAAATTATATCCAAACCAACAACGCAAAGGGCATTCATGTACTTCGAGTCTACCATTTTTGTTTTTGATAATGAATAAACAGGAAACGTCAAATCCATCTTCAACTTTGTATCCTTCTGGAAATGCCACAACAGCAGACATAATATAACCTAGAAAGCTTTTTTTGTTCCAATTCGGTAGCTTCTCCAGAGATATGAAAGGTCCATCGTTTCGAAAGCGAAACCAATTTGGTATTTCGTCTCCAGGGTAACAGACAGAATTGCAAACTCCTCGACGCGATTCCTGTTCAAATGGAAATCGTCACTTTAATTTAAAGGAAAAATAATATAATAAAATAGAAGATTAAGCCATATAAAAGGAGAAAGAGACCTGGAGAAAAATTTCTGATAGATTCAGTTTGAAACAATTGGCCAAATTTACTCTTTGGGGCCACCTCTCAGATGAGAATAGAAATGATAAATCTGATATCGATACCAATGATGAGCAATTATTTGCTGCCACGCATAAGCCGCTTGGCAGCTCCGGTAAAGATGTAAGATTCTCGCAGTAGCTTATATCCAGAAAGTCCAAATCAGAAAGGGCATTCATTGCTGGCAACCTGTCAAAGTTATTTCCCGATAGATTAAAGTTTTTCAGTAAGCGTAATTGGCCAATGTCATCAGGTAACATCGTGATTCGACAGTTAACCAACTTCAGATGTTTTAGAGACCTGAAACCTGATAAAGAAACCGGGGCCCAATGCAATGGCTCTTGATTTATGCCTCGAGATAGGTCTAATGAACGAAGTTTACCTAACTTTGTGATGGATGGCGGCACTTGTATAAAAACAGTACCGCAATTGTCAAGTATCTCCAAATCTTCCAAATTCCCTATGTCATTTGGCAGCCTTTTAAGTTTTGAGCACTCTCTGACATAAAGAAATCTGAGAAGTCTACACTCACAAATGCTGTTTGAGAGGCTCTCAAGATTTTGACAGTGCGAAAGATCCAATCTAACCAATCTTGATGGATGTTCGATGAGGGGAGATTCTTTTATTGAAGTTCCCGATAAATCTAACTTTTCCACTTTGCACGAGATCTTGGGAGCCAAAAACAGCATTGAACAGCCTCGGAAAGAAATAAGTGTTGACTGAATGCCATCTGGAACAATGCTAAGGCCATCACAATTGCTTAGATCTAGATTAACGAGTTCATTGAGATATCGAACAGAATCGATATTTTCCAAACTTGTGCAACCATTGAGAATCAGCTCCTGAAGTTTTTTGGCTGTGGAGAGATTTGGAATATCTTTTAGTTGTGTGGAGCCACTGAGATTAATGTATTTCAAATTTTTAAGATCCTGTTAAAAAAGAAACAAATTAATTAAAGACCAACTCAAATTACCATTTATTTAAACTTATAATCTGCTAACACAAAGATCATCATGCATACATAGATATTTATATACATACATACATACATACAAACACACACACACACACACACCTGGTCATCATCCCAAAGTCGTTCAACTTTGCTGCTGGGCATGTCAAGCCTAACAAGATCCTCTGCAGAAAAATCTGATGGCAATGATCTAGAAGGGTATGCTTTCCATTTGAAATACGTCAGCCCATAGGAAAAAGATTCAAGCTGATCAACTCCAATGAACTTATTTCCTGTTGAAGTATCTTGGTCTTGTGAGTCATATACTTCGAGGAGCCTCAGGTTACACATTTTAGCAAAAGCATCACTTTTTAATCTTACTCGGCTTATTGCAAATGTGTCAAAGGTAATGCCTAGTACTTTTTCAGATCCCTAAAAATCAACAAGAGATAATAAATTTATATCAAAAGTTCCAAACTAAATCATTTGTTGTTAATTAAATACTCTCCATTTTTTCTATCCTTTTAAATGAATTTCTTCGCAAAATACTTAAATATAATACATCTCATATATGAACTTAAACTCTGTGCCATCTAAACCAATGCATAAACCCAATTTCTTTATAAAAAGATATGTAAGGACAAAAATATTATAATTTGTAGTAAAAAAATAAATCAAATACTCAATAAAAAATTACTTTTTACAATAAACAAGATTGTTTAGATTTTAAATAAATTAAAATGAAGACTGTCGATCAAATACCCATACCTAAAAGGTTAAATTTTTAACCGGTTTTTAAAATGGAATGAAAAATTTTATTAGAGAAGCAGAAATAATTCTTAAAATTAATATATGTAAAGAAAGAATTTTGAATTTCAAAATATAGAGATCTAAATATTTAATTTGATAATACTTAAATCTAATTGGGTAGCATTAAATATGACATTAATATCTCAACTCTCACCGTATTTTTTCTGAACACATTGTTGATATCATTGTGATGGTGCAAACGACTACGCCTCCCAGGATCACGATCACATTCTTCTCGAACAATATAAATTCCCATCTCTTGAAGCAAATCATGCATACCAATGATGTAGTCGTGTGATATATTTATAAGGGACTTATCAACAAGATGAGTTAATCCACTTTGTGTGCAGCAGCCATTGGCATCTAGGATGTCTTTTACAATATAAGTCTTCCACCCTTTGAAAAAAAATGCAATGTCTAGAAATATACTTTGATTGTAAGGATCTAGTTTCTCATAACTACTCCTTAGCACCTTTTGGATATCTTGATTAGGATATTCTTTTAATTTCTCCAATTCACTTTCCCAATCTTCTTTCCGTTTTCCACGAAGAGAGGATCCTAAAACTTTCAAAGCTAATGGAACACCTTTAGCATATAACACTATCTTGTTAGATAGCTCCACATAATCTTCATCAATTGGACAATTTTTTCCGAAGGCATATTGTCTAAAAAGTTCAATAGCATTAGCATTAGACAAACCGTTAACCTCATATATATCATCATCACAAAGCCCACAACTTCTAAGTACCTGCTTATCTCTTGTTGTTATGATAATTCTACTTCCAGAGCCTAAGATGTCAAAATTCCCAATTAACTTTTCGATTTGTTCAAGGCATGTCAAATCATCAAAAGCAAGAAGTACCTTCTTTCGACCAAGCCTTTCTTTTGTGAATGAGAGTCCTATATCGGCATGTCCATCCCCTAATATCATAGAAAGAATTTCTTGTCTCAAGTCTTTTAATTCGTTGCTTTTCTCTGATTTTTCTCTAACATCCTTAGCAAAGTAAGAACCTTCAAATTGTTTCAAAATTTTGTTGAATAGAGCATGGCCTAATGTTGTCTTGCCTATACCAGCAATACCCCAAATTCCTACAACACGAATACCATTTGACCCAATGCACGAAAAAGATTCAACTTCTTGTATGCTTGACTCTGCTCCCACCAGGTCCATGTTATCATTTGTGGACATTTTGTTCAATTTATACAAAATATCCGAAACCGTTTCATTAATAAGTTCAATTTCAGGCCTAAAGGTAGAAAAACAAGTATTAGTAAGTGCAAAAAATTTAAAAAAAAAGGAGAAATGCAAGATTTTTTTTCTATATTAATTCTAAGCTGATATAACGAGATGTTACTTAAAATTCACCAAAGGAATAGGAAACTTAATGCATTGATCAACATGGAAAATTTTTAAAAGCAGTTGATAAAGTTTCTTTCTTGAAGTGAATAATTGATTAATCCGGGGAATAATTTTCATAATTAATTAGATATTGTGAGATGGTCACAAAACGATTAGTTGGGTTTTATTAATTTCTCTCTCTTTGGAGGAAATCGATGTAATTTTAATGAAAAAATAAAAGAAATTATGATAAGAATTGTTTTACCAGGATTGGGATATTGAGATTGAGATTGGGTGCTCGGAATCATAAGAAATCACAAGATATGGGATGGGCTTACCCCAACTCAACCCACTTTAAGATGGGTTGGGTAAAACAAATCATGATTTTGATTTATTAATTTAAGTTAAATTAATTAAATAGTATAATTTTTCTCAAAAAAATTACATTTAAATAAATAAAAAAGTTAATTTATCAAGATGGGTTTATATGGTAACAATTTTTTGTTAAAAAAATTCAAATATGTTCAACAACGTACATCTTCATAATCCATTGTGCTAACATAAAAAACATTACTATACCACAAGAAAAAAAAAAAAGACAACATGCTAACAATAATTTTTTAATTATTAAGAAATAAAAAATTTTAAATAAATTATATTATTTTTGTGTCAACATTTGATTAAATTTTTAATTTTTTTTATAAATTAATAGAAGCTTTGTATGTAATGGCAGAGCACCATAAGGTGATTTTTATAAATACTTATATATTTTAAAATTATATCACTTGTTCAAGGAAAATGTCAAATAGGCCTAACATAATTTAATAGATCTTATTTTTTAAGTTTAATATAAATATTGGATTTAATTATGGTCTAAGGACCATGTGACGAAGAATAAAGTCGGGCAGAATTCTGGAATCTCAGATCTATTTTCAATATTCAAAATAAAGCCTTGCTTATGGTAACAAGAGGACCGACCTATGCTGTGCTGGGCATTTTCGGTTGTGAAGCTATCAAAGGGCAACAAATAGCATAGAATTGAAAACTTCTTACCAATTATGCATGAAATGAGCCTGTTTATTTTAGCATCTTCAAGTATAACTTATTAAAATAGATTTTATCAGAATAGAACTTCTAAAAGTAAATCTTTTATTAAAAAGTTATTGGTTGTTTGATAGAATAAATGTAGAAGGACTTATTACAATTAAAATACCAAAATAGAATTTTGTTATGAGAAATGAAGAAAGTAAGATTTTTTAAATTAAATGAGAGTATTTTTGATATTTTAAATTTTTTAAAAAAACTTAAAAATAGTTTTTTTAAAAGGCGTTAGTCTTGAGCTTCCCGAAGAAGATATAAAATAGCTATTTAATCCTCCATAATCTCCTCTCAGGTGGTAATCAAATGATATAAAATAAAGTTAAAAAAACTTTTAACTAATAAAAAGTTCTTTTGATTTCTGTAAAAAGTTATTTTGGTAAGTACAAAAACCCAAATAAACACGCTCTTATTCTAGAATAAAGTCCTAGCGGGTATTACTGAAATAAATCCTAAATCAAGGAAGATTATCTCTAAAAGATACTAAATCACTCCTAATAGGAAGTAAATCAATTGAAATAAAGAAAAGATTATTCCTAAAAGGAATAATACCAACTAAAGTTAAATCTAGTCCAAAAAATTAATGAATGGACCTCAAATGGGGAATCTCCATTCAAGGAGAATTCTCCAAAGTATGGATCCTAATATGGATTAGAAGTGCTAGGACCCCTATATATCGAACGTCAATGTGCAACATAAAATAGATTCTGATCACCTCCTAAAGTCATATTTTCCTTCATCACAGATTTGAGTCAAAGGTCTTAGTCGGCCACTCTGCTTGTTGATCTCGATATCTAATAGCATATGCAGAAAGCCTGGATTTTGATTATTCATCTCTAATCCTCGTCTTCGAATGTTGATTGTGTGCACATTTGAGTTAGTCAAATATTTAGCCTCAACAAATATGATATTATGCTTTAAACTTATTTTATTATAATAATAATTGTTTTGTGTGTCATACTTGAGTTATACATTTTTAGCTTGTGTTTTTTTATCCAACTGCTATCTCTAATATCCTTCCTAATTAAATTATATTATTGCTGAACTTCGCCCCTCAATTAATTTTCTAGCTCACCACCATTTATGTGTTATATATGTTAGTGTTTGAGAGTTATCATCTAGAGTGTTGGTGATGACGAATAATGCATTAGATTATTAAAATTTATTTGTTTTTAATGAGTCTAATTAGGTGATAATTTCATAAAATTTAGTTGAAATATGAATAAGGTTAAATATTTATGACTTAAATTTAAAATCTTATATTTATCATTAATTAAACATAAATTTTGAAATTGACCTTAAGATCTAATTATTTTATGTTAATTAGATTTAAAATCTTAGTTTTCTTAATATATTAGGCTTGAAATATAAACAGGAGGTTCAAAATATATTAATTATGAAAAAAATTAGATTATTTATCTATCAAATAAAATTGATGGCACATTAACTAGATCTACAAATATAAATTGGAGTACTTTAATTTCGAGTAAACACAAATTTTAGAAATCAACCAGAAGATATAATAGTTTTAAATAAATTACGCTTAAAATCTAAAGATCAAACTCGAAATTTAATTATTCGCAATAAATGGCTTAAAGTCTAACATGAGATTTAGACTTCAAATTTTATTATTTATTAAAAAAATTAAATTGCTTGGGTCTAAAATATATAAATTCCATTAAAATTTAATATTCGTAATAAAAGTTTGAAATCAAGAAAAAGCAATGTTGCATCTGTAATTCATGAAAAGCAAGTTATATACAACATGAATTGAAAAAATATTACTGAATGAGTAAAAAATAAAAATAAATAAAGGAAGTTAAATTACCTGATATAGTAAACATGCTTCCAATAATTTTTTGCTAACTAAGTTTGTATAAAACAAATTGGTTGTCTATGAGTAGTGTAGTGAATGTAAAATCATTCATTTAGAAGTCAAATTTAAATTCTAAATATTTTTAATAAAATCTCAAAACTAAACTTCAAAATAAATGACTTTTAACAATTTAGATTATGCTCTAAATCCAAAGGGGTGATTGTTTTCTTGTCTAAAATCTGAATAGGTCTAAATATAAAATTCTGAATTATACGATTGTTTCTTTTATTTTAACATATGAATTAAAATATTTGAAAAATAATGATTTTACACACATGTCTCTATTTAATATATTATTTTTACTTGTGATTTTATTTTATATAGAATAAGTATTTGTATACTAAAATTTGTTATGAATTTAATTTATTTGAATGTGCACAATTGTGAAGAATTTATTTATTTAAAAAGAATTTGATATATAAATAAGCTAAATGATTATAAAATAATTTAAAAATTGCATGGAGAATCATAATATAAAATTACAAACAAATAATAATGTTTCAAAATTAAAATATTATGCCATATACAAATTAATTATAAATGAATTTTTATAAGGACATTTAAGGAAATTAAAGAGGTAATAAATGATGTAGACATTTGTATTGAGATAAAAGTTAGATTTTTTTAGTTTTTTCCATTTAGATAAAAATATCTCCGATTAAGTCTTAAGTAAAAAAAAAATCACCATAAAAAGATCTAAAGTATGAGAATAAGTTAAATTCAGATTTCAGATAAAAAAACAATCAACCCCTAAGTTGTGTCTAGGTTCGTTTTACGCCAATACTAACCGTTTGATGCCAATACTAACTCCATAACTTTACGAACCCTAAAATGAATTACTGAACATGTTATTAGTTAGAATATGTGATCTTCTTGAATGTTAGCTATATATAAGTGTTTAAATTCCATGCAACATGTTATTTAGGATTGTTGTACTATGAAAAGCTATTATTGTAGAAAAGTGTTAAGGAAAAATCAAGTATGAATTGTGTTGTTAGAACAAGTTGCAGGGTGTTTAGTTTGATTTTCAAAGTTGTGCTATACAAAAAGTTAAAATGTTTATCTGGTAAACTTGATTTTCAAAATCTAATTATTAATATGAATACTAAAATAGGCATGAATTATAAAAGAAAAATAAATTGATTTAAAATTATAATATTAAAAATAATTAAATTATTTTAAGATATTAAAAATAATTTAAGATAATATAACATCAATATATTGATTAATTTATTATTGAAAATGACATAAAATCAAAAGCAGCAGTAGGAAAACACCTGTCGCTGGCCACGGTGAGGTGGCACATCCGGCAACACCACCACCACCATGATCATCGCCACCAACACTATGATCTTTGGCGGAGCTTCTAAAGTTTGACAACATCTTTGGCATTCATGTTGTTGATCAATGAGATCTAACATTAAAGTTTTAGTCTCTCCTAAAATCATGGTGACGGTGGTGGTGTCATCGGAAGCTCCACCTCACTTGTAGTCGACACAATAATGGTGGTGTCCAGCAATTGGTTATTTAATTTTTAGAAAAAATAATTTAAAGAATAAATTTATAAATTAAATAAATAAGTCTAAAAATTTATAGTCTAGGGTTATTTTTTTTTATTTATGTCATTTGAGAAGGACAATTTTAGTATTTTGCCCTATCCAAGTTTTACCTTTTCAAAATTAGATTTCAAAAGTTGTTTACTACCTTTTTTTGTAATTTAATATAAAAATATATTATTGGAGCAACAGATTCTAAGAGAATCAATTTTTAAGAAGTTCAACAAATACCTGTATAACTTTAGTTGATAACAGAAGCCAAAAGTTGTTGTTGTATAGAGGGGCTAAACACACTCATTGTGAATTCAATTCATTTATGAGAAATAATTTAATTTAATTACCTAAAAAAAATTCTAGATTGTATAATTCTAGAATGTAAAGTATTATGAAAGCGTAGAAAATTCATTGAAAATTAACACTTGCATTTTGTCGTTTACAGTGCATCCAGATAGATTAGCTGCTTCCGTCAAAGCAGCCTTCCATCTATCTATGTCGGCCTTCAAATTCTTTAGGTCGTCTAATCTCTTTTCTAAGCATCCCTTGAGCTTATTGGCAAATGCAGCATTAAATGTTCCCTCTTGATGCTTTAAACTATCTAGCTTCTTCAAAATATCCCCAACAACTGCGTCAACAGATAAAGTTTCAAGCCTAAAGGTAGAAACATGCATTAGTTTGCGTAAATATATTATTAGAAAAAGGGGGGCACAAAGACAACAAAATAATTCTAAAGTAGGACACCCATGCAAAATCAATTGAATGAAAAATTCTTTACACATACACACACAAATTGTATCCGGAATCATCAACTAAAAGAGAAAATTTCGGAAAAGCTAAAGTCTCTACTTTTAGGAAGAAAATTTCAGCATTTAATGTTTGAATTCATTAATTTCTAATTTGCGTTCAACTGTCAGATGTATCCAAGGGCTGATAGGAGATGGTCTGGATATAATTGTAGTGCCGAATCCTTGATGTGAGAATGATTTTTTGTGTGTATGTGTGCATCAGTTGATTATGATGACTGATAATTAAATGACAGTTCTTAGTTTTTAAATCTCAACAATTAATTAAGTGAGATGAATGGTCATAAATTTGAATCTATGTTTTGGATAAAAAAATTTAAATTAAAATATCCCCTCCTAGAGCTTGAAAAATTTAAGATAAAATGATCATATACATATACTTACATATATACATATATGCACACACAAAAACACACATACACCATGAGGCTCCAGACGTCCAGATTTTAAAAAAATACACACCTTCTATTTTCCGCAAAAAAATCTCCACCAAACTGCAGAAAGCAAACGGTTGATGCAAACTGTCCTCTAAGATATAACTTTCTATTAAAAGTAGAATTTAATTCCTATACAGCTTTCACTCTGACTTGTTTTAATTGCTGAACAGATTTAAGTTTTCATGTGTGTGTGTGTCTATATATATATACCCGTTAAAATAGCAAACCTTCTTGGATTGTTAACTACAAAGAT
>SNVD02001242.1:0-14334 GCA_013180625.2 Boswellia sacra | reverse complement strand
TAGCATCCAAAAGTGGTATACTCACCTCGATTTTGCGAAAAGTTTCCAGGATTTTCTGTTCCTGTTCCTCCTTCTTCGATTTTACAAATCTACTAGAAAAAGGTGGAGGAGAAACATATGAAGGAATGGGGGTTATAGGATTTACCTGAGAAGTCAGTGTTTTGTTCATGGTGGAAGTGGTGTCATCTCCTTCATCAGTTTGTGATTTCCTTGGCAAGATATCTAATTGCTCTCCACCGTGCGAAGTTATCGCACTAACAGTCTCTCCTGGATTGATCACCGCTTGAGAAGATAATTTTTCTGAGTCTTGGCCCTCAAATTTGCTCATGCTAGTAGCCAATTGTCCCATTTGATTTGCCAGGTTTTGGATACTTGCCCCAGTTTCCTGCTGGAATTGCATTGTGTTAGTAGCAAGTGCATTAACAATATCTTCGAGAGACATACCTGAGTTTTGCAAAGCTGGTTGCGGTGCTGGATGTGGCATTGGTGGTGGTTGCATTTGAAAAGGTTGCTGCACTCTAGGTTGATTGAAACCTTGTGACCGATTTGGTATCACATTTGGAGTGATTGGTTGATGATTCCAGTAACTGAAATTATGTTGATCTTCCCATCCAGCATTGTAAGTGCTAGAGAAAGGATCATACCATGCCTCGTTTGTCCTGGAAATCCACCCATGGCATTGGCTTGTTCCATATATTCTTCTTGTAAAGTTGGATACATGTCGATTGGATGCTTCATCGTAGAATATATCCCGCATTCATAAGATTTTGCATATCTCCTACAGCCATGTTTTCCACAAGAGAGGTTAGCTCAGAAAGTTGTTGTTCAATGTTCGGAGTGCTACCTCATTTACTCTCCATGGTACTTGTGGCTCAAATCCGCTACTGAATTGATAGAAGTTTACTGCCATTTTTTCTAAACACAAACAATCAGAAAAGAAAAACAAAGAAAATATGAATCAACAATGAAAACAAAATAACAAATCGATTAGAAAATCAATCCCCGGCAACGGCGCCAAAACTTGATGCGTTCGAAACTAGCAAGTATACTAGTCGCACAAGTAATAAAGTGATAAGTAAGATATCGTTCCCATGAGGATTGATTCTAATTGAAATTGTTATTTCCAGCAACAATAAACTAAACAGGGGGGATTTTTGTTGAATGCTTTACTAAATGAAATAAGAATGCAAGTAAAGAATAACAAAACAGAAAGTAAATTTGAATGAAAAATCAATGGAAGAAAGCTGGTTAAGGGATCCTTCTCTACCACAAGATATGGATTTGCGAATTAATCGTAGAATTGTCATCCAATTACAGCATTGAAATTATCAACCGTAGATAATTACAAGCTCTATTACCCCAATCTTTCCTTACTTTGTTGTTAAATAAAACAAGCTCTTTATTTAATCTCTATCCATTAAACAACCTAGAACAAGCTCTCTGAGTTTAAGTCAATGTATGCATTATGATAAGAAAGATAGGTTGATCTAAGCAATAAACACACAAGCTCGGATTATTTAACTTAGGTATATTCTCCAATTGTAATCTCTGATCACAATTTTGCTACTAATGATTAGAAATTCAAGACAATTACGGATCAAGATTTCTAGTCTAGCAATAAATCACAACCAGATTATATTCAGTTGGCCACTCAAATACAATCAGCAAGCAATCATAAGCATTAAATATAGGAGAATACTAGCAACTTCAATTAGAGAATTGGATAACAATTCCTTACACAATCAACTTACAAAAACTATATCAGGGGCTTTGAAATCACCTCAACCAATTCAGATTCAGTTACACATGTTTAAGAACGTGGTAAATACAATACAACATGGAGACATTCCAGAAAATGAAAGGGAAGGGAAAAACTTAGCAAATTTGATGTTGTAATTCTCTTTGGATTGTAGTTCTTCCTCTTTCCAAGCTTCCTTTCTCCTTCAAGAACTCCAAGAGATGAAAGAATTCCAGAGCAGCAGCCTCTACCACGTTCTCCCCTCTTCAAGTTATGAAATAAAACCCTAAATGTGTTTAAATACTCTGCTACAGTAACGTGCTACAATGTCCCGTATTATACATGCTACAGTGATGTATGGAATTACATTTCTACACTTCTTACACTGTTTTGATTACAACTTTCGGTACACTGAATGGATTCATAAACCGTAAAATTCTCCAAAAAGTAGACTTCGAGAGCTTTTCAACGGTATATGATATGTCATCGGGTTCATTGTATATCAATACAATTAAATCCGAGAAGATGGTTGACTAGCAGAGGTGAAAATGAAGGGTTTTACTCCATTTTGTGCAAGTTGCTCCAAAACTCCTACAAACATCAAAACCACACAAAAACATAAAAATACCAAGGAATATAGCAAAGAAACATGGACGAATTGATATGAAAATGATATATAATTAGACACCTATCGGACATCTTCCAAACCACTAGACTTCCATGCACGCATAGCAATAGAGCGCGCATCATAGAATGGCATAGTATAACCCAGAAAAAATTTGATGCGTTCGAAACTAGCAAGTATACTAGTCGCACAAGTAATAAAGTGATGAGTGAGATATCGTTCCCACGAGGATTGATTCTAATTGAATTTGTTATTTCCAGCAACAATAAACTAAACAGGGGGGGATTTTTGTTGAATGCTTTACTAAATGAAATAAGAATGCAAGTAAATAATAACAAAACAGAAAGTAAATTTGAATGAAAAATCAATGGGAGAAAGCTGGTTAAGGGATCCTTCTCTACCACAAGATATGGATTGGCGAATTAATTGTAGAATTGTCATCTAATTACAGCATTGAAGTTATCAACCGTAGATAATAACAAGCTCTATTACCCCAATCTTTCCTTACTTTGTTGTTAAATAAAACAAGCTCTTTATTTAATCTCTATCCATTAAACACCCTAGAACAAGCTCTCTAAATTTAATTCAATGGATGCATTACGATAAGAAAGATAGGTTGATCTAAGCAATAAACACACAAGCTCCGATTATTTAACTTAGGTTATATTCTCCAATTGTAATCTCTGATCACAATTTTGCTACTAATAATTAGAAATTCAAAACAATTACGGATCAAGATTTCTAGTCTAGCAATAAATCACAACCAGATTATATTCAGTTGGCCACCCAAATACAATCCAGCAAGCAATCATAAGCATTAGACATGGGAAAATACAAGCAACTTCAATTAGAGAATTGGATAACAACTTCTTACACAATCAACTCACAAAATCCATATCAAGGGCTTTGAAATCACCCCAACCAATTCAGATTTAGTTACACATATTCAATCAGAATAACAAATACAATACAACATGGAGACATTCCAGAAAATGAAAGGGAAGGGAAAAACTTAGCAAATTTGATGTAATTCTCTTTGGATTGTAGTTCTTACTCTTTCCAAGCTTCCTTTCTCCTTCAAGAACTCCAAGAGATGAAAGAATTCCAGAGCTTCAGCCTCCACCACGTTCTCCCCCCTTCAAGTTATGAAAATAAAACCCTAAAATGTGTTTAAATACTCTGCTACAGTGACTTGCTACAGTGCCCCGTATTATACATGCTACAGTGGCTTGTGGAATTATATTCTTATACATCTCACACTGTTTTGATTACAACTTTTGGTATACTGAATGGATTTATAAACCGTAAATTTCTCTAGAAAATAGACTTCGAGAGCTTTCCAACGGCTGTCTCTTATACACATCTAGATGTGTATAAGAGACAGTTGTATATCAATACAATTAAATCCGAGAAGATCACTGACTAGCAGAGGTGAAAATGAAGGGTTTACTCCATTTTTGTGCAAGTTGCTCCAAAACTCCTACAAACATCAAAACCACACAAAAACATAAAAATACCAAGGAATATAGCAAAGAAACATGGACGAATTGCTATAAAAGTAATACATAAATAGACACCTATCAAATTCCCCCACACTTAGACTTTGCTAGTCCTCGAGCAACTACAACAATATAAAATAAAACTAAACCGAACAGAATCAACAAAAAATTAAAACACACAAATGCTTGATCTTGCAAATAGGCCTCAAAGATTGTACTTAATTATAACCCAAGGAAAACTTCAAAATAATGCACTTGATCAAAAATTTTATCTCAAGGATTAGTTTCGCTTCACTTCAATTCCTCAAGTGTGTGTGTGTAGAGCCATTCTCACCTAATCACTTGTAACCCGGATGAGTTTATGCTTAAAACTGAATCATATTTAATAGTGAAGATGTATGTATAAATAAACTCCATAGGCCTGTTTTTCAAGTCACTCTCCACTAATGTAGACATGTACAACACCAAGGATCAAGTAGGACTTTATTAAGCTTGTAACGTTTGGCTTGGGTGAAGGTATGATAAAGGATAATAATTTGGCTCAAATCACCCACAAACACAAATCATTCAAGATTATGTAGAGCTCAACCCTATAACACAACTTTATTTTAATTCACCAGGTTACTCCCCCAAACTTATTTAGAACACTCAATCTTCTTTTTTTTCTTTTTTTTCTTCTTTTTTTTTTTTTTAGAAAACAAAAGAAACTAAACCCATGTTTCATTCTTTTTAAGAACACCCAAGGGTATAGAACTTCTTTTTTTTCTTTTTTTTCTTTTTTTTTTAACTGCAATTCCACTCCCCCACACTTAAACAATATATTGTCCTCAATGTTTGAGTACGTGGAAGATAAGTACAGATTTTTTTTTCTTTTCTTTTTTTTTTCTTTTTACAAACATAATAGGACTCACTTGCATTGCTCATGACACATCCCAACCTCCTCTAACTTTCCAAAACCAGAAAATAGCTCAAAATTTAATTGCGAATGATCTACATGCTCGTAGGTAAGGGATAAACTGTTTGGAACAAATTCATTTGAGGTTAGGAAATCTTTTAGTGAGTTAACAAAGAAAAAGGCTTACAAAGGTTCAAAGGGGGTAACTAGGGATCAATTTCAGTCAAGGGTGGCTATTAAGGCTCAAACGGTCCAAAGATGGCCTAAATCATTTCCCCAATGTTGCACAGTCTAGGATTTCGCCTCGAGTGACCATCAAACAAATTCTAGAATTCATTGAAATCTGAAGAAGCATTTAAATTACATAAACTTTCTCTAAATGAACAAATAACTCAGTGATAATAGCTCAGTGCTCAATGTTGCGCAAGGAATCAAAAGCAAAGCGAAAACCAATAAACATTTCAAGCACACAGATCCATGCATCATTTATCATTTCCAAGAGTTATTCTTAATTCAATCATTATCTTATCATCGACCCACAAAATGCAAGAAAAGAGGTACGTGGCGTTGTTACACCTGAGTCAAGATTGTATATTTCAACAATCCTTCGGACCAGTAGCCCGCAGACTTAAGGTTTCCAGCCTATATACCTTTATTATGAAGGAACAAAACAAGTAACAAGACACTTCAAACAACATGAAATAAACAAACTACAGATTTATTGAGAGAGAATGCGTTTCAAGAGTTAAGAAAAACCCATATTCTGCCATTCTCAGGTTTTTCCACAATGTTTTTTTTTCGAATCGAAAACGATAAAGGACAAAAAAACACACAACAACTCAAAATTACATAAAACTAAACTTACTCAGAAAAATAATAAAGTCAACAAATCGTAAACCCCCCCCCCAAAACAAAAAAAAAAAAACAAAAACAAGTTAGTTAGAATGGTTCTAAAAAGTTTAGAAGTTAGCCTCCTTATTCAGCCATTATGGATTGAAGAGATCCAGAATGCGTTTCAAGAGAACTTGAACTTTTTAAGCCACCACTATAAAAACCGAGATTAGAAAATATTACCTGGGACGAAAGAAATAACCTGAAAAAGCTCAAAAGAAACGACATGAAAAATCTCAAATAAACACACTAAAAAGAAAAGCAAACAAAAACGAAGCAAACCAGCAAATAGAGATTACAGAAGGAGGGTTAAATCCAGTTGACACCTTTTGTTGCCTTCTCCAAACCAATTTATCCGAGCCATTGTTGGATCAGGTGAATAGACGAATTCTTGTAGTTTGTCAATTAACTCTCCTGCAGTTGAAGCTGTAACCAGCATTTGCCTTGCTGACGGTGAGATGAATTTTTTTTCTACAGCTTGATCAAGAAAGGACAACAAACCATCAAAAAAATTATTAACATTTAACAAACCAATGGGTTTCCGATGGATGTTTAGCTGTGCCCAAGAGGTGATTTGAAATATCTCCTCTAATGTACCATAACCACCAGGCAAGCTATAAATGCATCGGACTTAACAACCATATGTGCAATACGCTCATGCATGCTAGAGACCTGTAACTCTTCCCGATTGTATTGCCTACGATATCTCGTACAGCTAATGGTTTAGGGATAATGCCGAGAACTTTGCTCCCTCCTAGGGATGCAGCTGTCGACACACACCCCATTAACCCAAGACTATCCCCTCCATAAATCAAATTAATACCCCTCGCAGCTAATGTCCTACCAAGATCAAGAGCTGCTGTGGTAAACTCTCCATCTTTACCAAATTGCGATCCGCAAAATACGCATATATTGCGGAATCGCCGAATTGGTGTTTTCTCCATTTCTACAAGTGCTCTAATCTTGTGTAAGACACGTTAGATATTTGCTTTTCAATTGCAAGACAGGTTATGGAATGACATATGAAAATATGCAGAATGTATATATACACCCATAAAACTCTCAAATTTTGAAACATGGGGACATACTTTCGGTGGGGGTTGCTCGATGCAGATTTATCGCCCCAAGATTTGAAAAAATGAGATATGCTTTCGGCGAGGTTTGACAAAACATACACACTTGTCTCCCACGTGAAGCATGGAAAATGGAGATACACTTTCGGCGGGGGTTGACAAAACCCCCACACTTGTCTCCCACGTGAAGCATAAAAATAGAGATACACTTTCGGTGGAGGTTGACAAAACCTCCACACTTGTCTCCCACTTGTACTTATTCCATAGGGTAGTCATATGGTTTGTCAAAAAGAAAACTTGAAATTAAAACAAACAAATCAACAAACAACAACAACACAAAAACAACATTGATAATCAGATCAAACGAAACAAGAAAAAAAATTCTACAACAACAACACACATTCAAATATACAAGTTGTTGTGATTGTGGCTCACATCTTCCTCTGGTTTTACGTCCAGTAACGGCTGAAACGCCTTCTATGAGTCGGGGATTTGCTTCCCATCCAGGTTTCTTATAAACTAGCAAACAGGGTCGTTTTTAGTCAGATTCCCTAGACTATAACACTGCAATTCATCACGAAATTGTGTCCATAGATAAGCAATTCACGCTGAACAAGTCCACAAGAATGTGACTCGAGAGTTAACAAAACATTATCCAGCGACTCATTACTCAAACCATTCTTAATTAATGAAAGTTTATCTTCTCTATTCCTGGACGCAAAACCTAATGAACGACAAGTCTGGTTACAATTCCATCTAGAACATTTATAACATACTTGTAACCTTTTCGCTCTTCGCCTCTTGGCGTAGTAGCTCTTTCCTAGACCAGGCATGTATTTTGCGAGATAATGTCCGGCTCACCGGACAATCTCACCTTGGCTTCGATAAGCCATCGGATATCAGCAGGCACATTTAGGAGCATCAACACCCAAAGTCTAGTGATCCGTACTTTATAAATTTTAAACACAGCATTTTGAGGAAGTGAAGGGAAATATTTACGAAGGTTCGACAGAAAGATATCGGCATCCATTGAAGAGGAGAAAAGAAGAGATATTACCGATAATGCGATCGGGTCTGTTTTTCTCCAAGATATGCACGTTTCAAACCTTTGGCGAATGACTTCAACTTCCGTTTGGATGTTTCCACAAGCTGCTGCACAAATGAGCTCAAAGCACAGAGTAATCAAATTAAACAAAAGAAAGGAAAAGAAAAGAGCAAAAGCGAAACTAAAGACACATAAAAGAGATAACAACACAATAGCAAACAAAAGTCAAAAACAAGTAAAAAATATAAAAAACAAATGAGACAGATGGCAAAGAGAGATAAAACCTGATCAATTTGATGGCCTACGAAAGGAATCTCCTTGAGACACAAAAATCGATCATTATTACCTCATTTTATTTTCTTTTCTTCTTTTTTTTATTTTTCAAAAACATTGGGTTGCCTCCCAATAAGCGCTTGGTTTAAGTCCTCAGCCCGACGTTGGTTCCATCATGGGAGGATCCAATTTCTGTTGTGCTTCTCTAATGGGCTTGGATCCCTCTTCTAACAAGATACGGTCAATGCATATGGATGGGCCTTGAATTTCAACAATTGTCCACTCAATAGCTATTTTGTGATCTGTAAGTATTCGGACGAGTTTATCTTCTTGTATTCGTGCAAGGTCCATTTCCACTGTAACTCGCAAAGTATCATTCTCACCCAAGAATCCATAATTCAAATGATCTGGAAGTGACTTAAGCTCCAAGGTAGGTGCTTTCATCACAGAAGGAAAAAGTTTCTCATTAGATAAAGGCAATTCAATGTACGAAACATCATACCTATTTGTGGGGATAGCTATAGTCTCATCCAAGCTTGCCACAGCTTCCTCCACTTCTTTAGACACTTGTATCAACTTCCTCGATTCTCTGGAATTTTCTGCCCCTATGTGTTCACTCACTGGCACGTCCCTCCATTCTTGCGAGTTAACTCAAAACATTGTGTGGCAAATTCATAACTTCAACTGCACAAACAGATGTAAGTCATTAGAGTACCTCATTTCCTCAAAAATATTAAAACATATCACCTTGCCCTCAAACTCTATGGTCAAAGTGCCATAATGAACATCAATCTTGATTCTAGCAGTTTTCGAGAATGGCCTCCCTAAAAGAATCGGTGTTGGATTAGGAGATGTCTCATCCTCTATTTTAAGGACATAGAAGTCTGCTGGAAAAACCAATTGGTTCACCTGCACAAGCACATCTTCCACAACTCTTTTGCGATATGCATTAAAATGATCAGCAAACTGAATGGTAATACCAGTTTTCGCAAAAGGTCCAAGATTTAAAGAATCATAAAGAGAATATGGCATGACATTAATAGATGCTCCTAAATCTAACATAGCTCTTTCAAACTTGGTATTACCAATGGTGCATGGAATGGTGAACGTACCTGGATCTTTGCATTTCGGAGGAATTTTTCTTTGCAATACAGCTGAAACATCTTCCCCAACACTTACTTTCTCATTTCTTTTTAACTTTCTTTTGCTGGTGCATAACTCCTTGAGACATTTTGTATAATGAGGTACTTGCTCGATAGCATCCAGAAGTGGTATATTTACCTCTATTTTGTGAGAAGTTTCCAGGATTTCTTGTTCTTGTTCCTCCTTCGATTTTGCAAATCTACTAGGAAAAAGTGGAGGAGAAACATATGAAGGAATGGGAGTTATAGGATTTACCTGAGAAGTCAGTGTTTTGTTCATGGTGGAAGTGGTGTCATCTCCTTCATCAGTTTGTGATTTCTTTGGCATTTTGGATACTTCCCACTTTTCCATTGCTCTCCATTTTGAATTATGCTCTCCAAGTTTGCAAAGTTATCTGCCCAAGCATTCTCTCTCTCTTGGATTGATCACCGTTTGAGAGATAATTTTTCTGAGTCTTGGCCCTCGAATTTGCTCATGCTAGTAGCCAATTGTCCCATTTGATTTGCCAGGTTTTGGATACTTGCCCCAGTTTCCTGCTGGAATTGCATTGTGTTAGTGGCAGTGCATTAACAATATCTTCGAGAGACATACCTGAGTTTTGCGAAGCTGGTTGCGGTGCTGGATGTGGCATTGGTGGTGGTTTCATTTGAAATGGTTGCTGCACTCTAGGTTGATTGAAACCTTGTGGCCGATTTGGTATCACATTTGGAGTGATTGGTTGATGATTCCAGTAACTGAAATTATGGTGATCTTCCCATCCAGCATTGTACGTGTTAGAGAAAGGATCATACCATTGCCTTGTTTGTCCTGGAAATCCACCCATGGCATTGGCTTGTTCCATATATTCTTCTTGTAAAGTTGGATACATGTCGATTGGATGCTCCATCGTAGAATTTATCCCACATTCATAAGATTTTTGCATATCTCCTACAGCCATGTTTTCCACAAGAGAGGTTAGCTCAGAAAGTTGTTGTTCAATGTTCGGAGTGCTTACCTCTTTTACTCTCCATGGTACTTGTGGCTCAAATCCGCTACTGAATTGATAGAAGTTTACTGCCATGTTGTCTAAACACAAACAATCAGAAAAGAAAAACAAAGAAAATATGAATCAACAATGAAAACAAAATAACAAATCGATTAGAAAATCAATCCCCGGCCACGGCGCCAAAAACTTGATGCGTTCGAAACTAGCAAGTATACTAGTCGCACAAGTAATAAAGTGATGAGTAAGATATCGTTCCCACGAGGATTGATTCTAATTGAATTTGTTATTCGAAAGCACAATAAACTAAACAGGGGGGATTTTTGTTGAATGATTTACTAAATGAAATAAGAATGCAAGTAAAGAATAACAAACAGAAAGTAAATTTGAATGAAAAATCAATGGGAGAAAGCTGGTTAAGGGATCCTTCTCTACCACAAGATATGGATTTACGAATTAATCATAGAATTGTCATCCAATTACACCATTGAAATTATCAACCGTAGATAACAACAAGCTCTGTTATCCCCATCTTTCCTTACTTTGTTGTTAAATAAAACAGGCTCTTTATTTAATCTCTATCCATTAAACAACCTAGAACAAGCTCTCTAAATTTAATTCAATGGATGCTTTATGATAAGAAAGATAGGTTGATCTAAGCAATAAACACACAAGCTCGGATTATTTAACTTAGGTTATATTCTCCAATTGTAATCTCTGATCACACTTTTGCTACTAATGATTAGAAATTCAAGACAATTACGGATCAAGATTTCTAGTCTAGCATAGACAATATCCAGATTATATTCAGTTGGCCACCCAAATACAATCCAGCAAGCAATCATAAGCATTAAACATGGGAAAATACAAGCAACTTCAATTAGAGAATTGGATAACAATTCCTTACACAATCAATTCACAAAAACCATATCAGGGGCTTTGAAATCACCCTCAACCAATTCAGATTCAGTTACACATGTTTAAGCACGTGGTAAATACAATACAACATGGAGACATTCCAGAAAATGAAAGGGAAGGGAAAAACTTAGCAAATTTGATGTAATTCTCTTTGATTGTAGTTCTTCCTCTTTCCAAGCTTCCTTTCTCCTTCAAGAACTCCAAGAGATGAAAGAATTCCAGAGCTTCAGCCTCCACCACGTTCTCCCCTCTTCAAGTTTATGAAAATAAAACCCTAAAATGAGTTTAAATACTCTGCTACAGTAACCTGCTACAGTGTCCCGTATTATACATGCTACAGTGATTTGTGGAATTATATTTTTATACTTCTCACACTGTTTTGATTACAACTTTTGGTACACTGAATGGATTTATAAACCGTAAATTTCTCCAAAAAATAGACTTCGAGAGCTTTCCAACGGTATATAATATGTCCTCGGGTTCATTGTATATCAATACAATTAAATCCGAGAAGATCACTGACTAGCAGAGGTGAAAATGAAGGGTTTTACTCCATTTTTGTGCAAGTTGCTCCAAAACTCCTACAAAACATCAAAACCACACAAAAACATAAAAATACCAAGGAATATAGCAAAGAAACATGGACGAATTGATATAAAAGTAATACATAAATAGACACCTATCACTAGTCTTTCTCATACTTTGATAGTTGAAATGAATGTAAGGATTTGCTTGATTGAAGCTTGAATTTTCAAATAAGGACATAAACATGTAAATATGTCTGTCAATTTTCATTTTGACAATATTAACAACTAAGAAACTTTAGATTAGACTATAAATGAATACAAATGCAACTTTAATCAGTATAACATATTAACAAGAAAAATGAGTGTGTTACCTTGCAATAATATTTAGTATAGTCTAATTTTATTGATATCCCTTAAAATTTGAGAAATTTTCTTACCTCTCTTAAGATTATAAAAAAAAAAGGATTAACAGAAGAAGAAAAAGAAGAAGAAGAAGAAGAAACTATACCCCTTTTATATTATAGAAAATACTCAAATTTTTATTTTGAAAATGGTATCTTTCTGAAATCTCATTTCTCAAGGGAAGTAGATGATAATTTCTCAAATTTAAACTCTTAATGAATGATATATACTTAGTGGTTGACCCAGAATTTTACCAAAAGGGGATGCACTTTTAATATTTAAAATTTATGTAATAAATTTCAATTATACAAGAAAATTAAAAAAATACACAAAAAAAGGGACATAGTGAACATTAACCATCAAAATTAATCTAATTCAATAAAGAAAAATACAATATATAAAATGCTAATATTCGATCATTCATTCAATAAATACACTTTTAGAATTGTCCCAATGAATTTTATATTTTAAAAATATTGCACAATTGTTTCATTATCAATGGTATCAAAAATATTTTCTCGGTGTATGCAAGTAAGCTATCATTCACTAAAAATTATAAATAATATATAACTACACTAAAAATCAGAAAATGAGTTAATTATTACCATTCAGTAGGAATTAATTGAATATTTATTCTTTTAGTAATAAATAGATATTGATAATTTACAAATTATAATAAGATGTAAACAAAAAGACATAATTTATACTAAATTAAATAAAAAGGAATTAAAAAATCTAAAATTTGGCTTTAAAATAAAATAATTAAAATAATTAAAATATAATAGAAACTCATATGATTGCAAATTATATTATTTGGACTGAAAAAAAAAGACATATGTAGCAAACCAAAATGTTGTAGGTGAGTTATGATTAGATAAAAAGAGAAAAAAAAATTTAAAATTAAGTTTTAATTTAAAAGAGGGTATAACAATAATCTATTTAAAAGGATATATATATTTGTTTTAGGAGGGGCTTGGCCCCCTAAAGTTTATACCTAGGTCCACCTATGACTGTTGATATATAGATTTTAGGGGCTTGTATCCCCACAAGGTATTGTCCATTTTAGGCTATAGCCTGTGCGATTTTGACCCAAAAAAGGCTCTTGTTGGGAAAGGGGAGTAGTCCCTTTTCTTATAAGTTGCAAGCCAATCCTACACAAGATAAGTAAGATAAAGTCATCACCCTTGATTTGGACCCAGTGTCAATAGGCCCCCTAGTGGGTTGCATTATGACATGCTGGGAAGGGGTGCCAGTATGGACGTTTCCATAAATAACACCAATTATTGATGCATGAATTTTACAAGGCTTACGTCCTCACGAGGTACTGTCTTTTTGAGACTATAGCTTGCATGATTTTGTCCTAAAAAGGGCCCTCGTTGGAAAAGAGGTGTAGCCCCTCCTCTTATCAGCTAAAAGCTAATTCACTATACAAGACAAGAAATGTGGGACCAAGTTGTCACCCTTTTGGACCTAGCGTCAACAAGCCCCCACCCTAGATTGAGTTATGGCACACGGGGATAGGGTGCTGGTTTGACGTTCCCACAAATGGCACCAACTATTGATGCATGGATTTTATAGACTTGCGTCCCTACGAGGTATTGTTCGCTTTGGGTCGGGGCTTACACGATTTTATCTTGAAAATGACCCTCATTGGGGAAGGGGAGTGGCTCCTCCTCTTATAAGCCATAAGCCAATCCACTACACAAAAGATGTGGGGCAAAGTCACCACTCCTGCTTTAGACCTAGCATTAACAAGCCTCCTAGTGGGTTGGATTATGGCACGTTGGGACAGGGTGCCGGTATGGACGTTCCTACAGACGACACCAACTTATGATGCATAGATTTTATGTCCTTGTCTTCCCACGAGGTATTATCTGTTTTGGGTCGTAGCCCACACTTTTTTTTCTTGAAAAAGGGCCCTCATTAGAGAAAGAATGTAGTCCTTCCTCTTACAAGCCACAAGCCAATTCATTGCATAAAACATGTAGGACAAAGTCACCACCTCTGATTTGGAACCAGTGTCAACAATGGCTATAGTTACAAAGTTTTTAATATTTACATCTCATAAGGTTTTAGAAACTACCAGTTACCTACCTTAAAATTGCTTTAAAAAGAATCCTAAGATTGAAAACAAAAAAGAGCACTTAAATTTTTTAATGTATTTAAAAAAAACCCTTTTGATATTACAGAAATATTTTATTTTTATTTGTAAGTGGTATATTTCTAAAATCTCTATTCTCAACTCTCAAGGGAGGTGAAATAATTTTTCAAATTTTAGTGGAGATAACTGTTATGTAGGAAAGTTAATATGGCCTTTAATTAA
>SNVD02001241.1:0-14514 GCA_013180625.2 Boswellia sacra | reverse complement strand
AATCCGTTTTATCAATGGAGCATAATCTGAGAGGCGCAATCTGGTACTGATCAAAGGCACTCCTAAATATCTTACTGGTAGACTCCCCACCTGAAAACCCAAGATGGCAGCAACGCAATTCGGTCCTCATCATTGACTCTAGAAAAGAATTCATGACTCTTGGTTGAATTCGTCACTAAACCAGAGAGCTCTGTAAACTCCAGCAAAGCAGCACGAACCACACTAACAGAGCCCACATTTGCCCTACAAAAAACCATCAGATCATCTACAAAACAAAGATGAGTGAGAGAGACCTGTTGACGTCTCCAATGATATCGGAAACCAGGCCCCTGAGAAGCCTTCCGAAGAAAACCACTCAAACCCTCAATGGCCAACACAAAAAGGTATGGTGACAACGGATCACCCTGCCGAACTCCTCTGGAGGTGGGAAAGAACCCATGAAACTCTCCATTTAAAGCAACCGAGAAATGTGCAGAAGACATGCACGTCGCAATCCAGCGAACCATACACTCTGGAATACCGTTCGTCCTTAACCCCAAAAGGATGAAATCCCAACTGACAATATCAAAAGCTTTGCGAATATCCACCTTTAAAGCACACCGGAGAGGCGAGCATCCAAGATGGTAATTATGCATGAGCTCTTGCGTCAAAAGAATGGCATCAGAGATCCTCTGACCTGGGATAAAAGCAGACTGCAAACTCTTAATTACATCAGGTAAGACTGCTTTGAACCGATTCATAATCATTTTGGAGATGCACTTGTAAAGTACGTTACAACAAGAGATTGGTCAGTCATAGTCCTTAGAGTCTCAACCTTAGGGACTAAGGCAATCCTAGTGGCATTAACACACTTCGGCATCCGATAAGTCGTGAAGAAGTAGTGCACAGCAGTCTTAAACGCCACACTAATAATATCCCAAGCCCTTTTGAAGAACAAGGAGGTATACCCATCCGGTCTGGGAGCTTTATCATCGGGAATTGAGAATAAAGCTTACCTGATCTCATCATCAGTAATAAGGCATACCAAAGAAGGCAGTGTCCCCTCAAAAACTCTTTCGGAGAAAAACCGAGAAGCATCTACAAGAGAAGAGCGAGAAGGAGCTGTAAGCAATTTCTAAAAATACCTCACAGCTAGATGACCTAAGTCACCTTGATCTGTAACCATGGTACCATCCTCATGCTCAAGCTGATGAATCTGATTCCTCACCTGTCTATGGATCAGAGACTTATAAAAAAACTTAGTATTCTGATCCCCTAAAGAGAGCCATTGGATCCTTGACCTCTGCCGAAAGAAAGCCTCCTCATCCCAGCACAACTAGGAATACTGCTTAGCAAAATCTCTTTCAGCCAAAATACAATCTAAGGAATAAGGGCTCTCATCCAAAGCAGCCTGAGCCGTTGCCCACTGAGCCTTAACCTCAATGACCCTACTAGAGATGTGACTAGAAGCCTTGGCATGCAAAGTCTTAAACTCACGTTTCAACAAACCTAATTTCTGTATGACTAGAAACATAGGATCCTCGTCCACCAACGTAGACCACACTCTCTAGATAATCACCATGAAATCCTCTCGGTCAGTCCAAAAGTTTAAAAATTTAAAAGGACTGGAGGTCAGCCTATGTTGATCTTCAAACCTGATAACCATAGCACTGTGATCAGAAGCATCCCGTGGAAGAATCTCAAAAGTTGTGTTTGGCTAAGTCAAGAACCATGAAGCGCTACCAAAACTCCAATCAAGAGTCCGAAGAATAGAACCCTCTCCCTGCTGCCCATTCTACCAAGTATAATGAAGCCCAAAAGATGGTACCCTGATCAACGCTGCATCATGAACACACTGACCAAACTCATCCATGTAACCATGCCAAGCCTGATCCTCACGAACTCTATCCGACAAGTGTAAAATCGTATTGAAGTCACCTAATGCCAACCAAGATAAGTCACCAAAACCCATGGACTGAGCTCTGATAAAGTCCCACAACTGTCGACTAACACCCAGATCGTTCGAGCCATAAACAAAGATCAATCCAAAAGAAACCCCATCTGATAATCTGATAGCCCGACAAACTATCCACTGTGGAGGAAGCTGCAAATCACTCAAACTATACAAAGTAGGATCCCAACACACCAAAACTCTGTAAGCAATTGACTCAGTGGCATTGGATAAGAACTTCCAAGAAGGACAAATACCTGAAACAACTGCAGCAAGTAAATCATAATCAGAATCAGACTCAGAACCTAAACCATTGGCTGTAACCTTACCTATCTCATTAAAGATCCTATCAATCGAATATGTCTCTGTAGTCACTGGATCTGAAGTCAGTAGAGCAAAAGGTCTAGCTAGTATGGAGTCAGTAGCAATACCTTTACCCTTGTCTCGCATAACTGGAGTTACATCAATGACAATAATCAGATACTGACTAGTCTCAATATGAACTGCTACTGCAACAGCAAGGTCATCAGTCTTTCCCTTGTCTCTTAAAACGAGGGCTGTAGTATTTCGCACCTCAGCCTCTGTATGAGCAGAAGGCACAACAGGTACAGGACAAGTATGGTCAAACAAACAGCGTTTCGGTTTCCATTCATATTCTACTCTGATCTTGATAGGCTAAGAAGATAGCTTATATCGGATTTCAAAGTCATGTACTAGAGAATGCTCCGCATCTATCTCAACAAAACCTGAGCATAAGATAACCAACTCCGCTCATAAGTGATGCGTTCGAAACTAGCAAGTATACTAGTTGCACAAGTAATAAAGTGATAAGTAGATATCGTTCCCACGAGGATTGATTCTAATTGAATTTGTTATTTCCAGCAACAATAAACTAAACAGGGGGATTTTTGTTGAATGATTTACTAAATGAAATAAGAATGCAAGTAAAGAATAACAAAACAGAAAGTAAATTTGAATGAAAAATCAATGAGAGAAACCTGGTTAAGGGATCCTTCTCTGCCACAAGATATGGATTTGCTAATTAATCATAGAATTGTCATCCAATTACACCATTGAAATTATCAATCGTAGATAACAACAAGCTCTGTTATCCCAATCTTTCCTTACTTTGTTGTTAAATAAAACAAGCTCTTTATTTAATCTCTATCCATTAAATAACCTAGAACAAGCTTTCTGAGTTTAATTCAATGGAAGCATTACGATGAGAAAGATAGGTTGATTTAAGCAATAATCACACAAGCTCGGATTATTTAACCTAGGTTGTATTTTCCAATTGCAATCTCTGATCACAATTTTGCCACTAATGATTGGAAATTCATGACAATTACGGATCAAGATTTCTAATCTAGCAATAGACAACAACCAGATTATATTCAGTTGGCCATTCCAAATACAATCAGTAAGCAATCATAAGCATTAGATATGGGAAAATACAAGCAACTTCAATTAGAGAATTGGATAACAATGTCTTACACAATCAACTCACAAAATCCATATCAAGGGCTTTGAAATCACCCTCAACCAATTCAAATTTAGTTAAACATATTCAATCAGAATAACAAATACAATACAGAGAAATTCCAGAATTGAAAATGAAAGAAAGAACTTAGCAAATTCTTTGAAAATCTTCTTTGTAGATGAATCTTCTTGGAATTGTAGTTCCTCCTCTTTCAAAATCTTCTTTCTCCTTCAAGAACTCCAAGGGATGAGAGAAATCTAGAAATACAGCCTCCTCCCACGTTTTCCCCTCTTTCAGTTCTCAAAATAAAACCCTAAAATGTGTTTAAATACTCTGCTACAGTGACTTGCTACATTTTTGTGCAAGTTGCTCCAAAATTCCTACAAACATCAAAACCACACAAAAACATAAAAATACCAAGGAATATAGCAAAGAAACATGGACGAATTGATATAAAGTAATACATAAATAGACACCTATCAAATTCCCCCACACTTAGACTTTGCTAGTCCTAGAGCAACTAAAATGATACGAAACAAAACTAAACCGAAACAGAATCAGAGAAAAATTAAAACACACCAATGCTTCAACTTGCAAATAGGCCTCAAAGATTGTACTTAATTATAACCCAAGGAATACTTAAAAATAATGCACTTGATCAAGAATTTTATCTCAAAAATTAGTTTCGCTTCACTTCAATTCCTCAAGTGTGTGTGTGTAGAGCCATTCTCACCCAATCACTTGTAACCCGGATGAGTTTATGCATAAAAATGAATCATATTTAATATTGAAGATGTGTATATAAATGAACTCCATAGGCCTGCTTTTCAAGTCCTGTCTCTTATACACATCTAGATGTGTATAAGAGACAGGGACTTTATTAAGCTTGTAACGTTTGGCTTGGGTGAAGGTATGATAAAGGATAATAATTAGGCTCAAATCACCCACAAACACATAAATTCATTCAATATTATGTGGAGCTCAAGCCCATGACATAAAAAATTCATTCTTATTCATCAAATGACTCTCCAAACTTATTCAGAACACTCAAACTCTCTTTTTTTCTTTTTTTCTTTTTTCTTTTTTTTGTAGAAAGCAAAAGAAACTACACCCCCACACTTTGTTGTTTCATTCTTTTTAAGAACGCCCAAAGGTATAGAACTCTTTTTTTTCTTTTCTTTTTTTTTCTTTTTTTTAACTGCAATTCCACTCCCCCACACTTAAACAATACATTGTCCTCAATGTTTAAGTACGTGGAAGATAAGTACAGATTTTTTTCCTCTTTTTTTTTATTACAAACATAATAAAACTCAACTTGCATTGCTCATGGCACAATCCAACCTCCTCTAACTTCCCAAAACCAGAACATAGCTCAAAATGTAATTGCGAATGATTTACATGATCATAGGTAAGGGATAAACTGTTTGGAACAAATTCAATTAAGGTTAGGAAATCTTTTAGTGAGTTAACAAAGAAAAAGGTTTACAGAGGCTCAAAGGGGTAACTAAGGATCAATTTTAGTCAAGGTTGGCTCTTAAGGCTCAAACGGTCCAAAGATGGCCTAAATCATTTCCCTAATGTTGCACAGCCTAGGATTTCGCCTCGAGTGACCATCAAACCAGTTCTAGAATTCATTGAAATCTGAAGAAACATTTAAATTACATAAACTTTCTCTAAGTGAACAAATAACTCAGTGAGAATGGCTGCGGGCGCAGTTTTGTGCAGGAATCAAAGGTAAAGCAAAAAACTAAATTAACATTTCAAGCACAAAGAGCCATACATTCATTTATCATTTTTCCAAATAGTATTCCTTAATTCAATCTTATCTTATCATCGACCCACAAATTCAAGAAAGAGGTACGTGACGTTGTTACAAGCACCTGAGTTCAAGGATTGTTATTTCAACAATCTTAGGACCAGTAGCCCGCACGACTTAAGGTTTCCAGCCTATATCCTTTATTATGAAAGAAACTCTTCAAACAACATGAAATAAACAAACTAAGATTTATTTCGAGAGAATGCGTTTCACACAAGGGTAAAAGAAACCCCATATTTCTGCCATTCTCAGGTTTTTCCACATTTTTTTTTTTTTTTTTTCAAATCAAAACTGATAAAGATAAAAACACATAACAACTCTAAATTACGCAAAACTAAACTCACTCATAAAATAACAAAGTTCAACAAGTCAGCAAACTAAAACTAGTTAGTTAGAATGGGTCTACAAAGTTTAGAAGTTAGCCTCCTTATTCAGCCTTTATGGATTGAAGAGATCCAGAATGCGTTTCAAGAGAACTTGAACTTTTTAAGCCACCACTCTAAAAACCGAGATTAGAAATATTACCTGGGACGAAAGAAATAACCTGAAAAAGCTCAAAAGAAACGACATGAAAAATCTCAAATAAACACACTGAAAAGAAAGCAAACAAAAACGAAGCAAACCAGCAAATAAGATTACAGATGGAGGGTTAAATCCAGTTGACGCTTTTTGTTGCCTTCTCCAAACGCAATTTATCCGAGCCATTGTTGCATCAGGTGTAGAACACTTCTTGTAGTTTGTTCAATTAACTACTCCTTCTCCTGCAGTTGAAGCTTGGTAACCATAGGGCATTTGCCTTGCGACAGTGAGATGAAATTTTTTTTCCATTTAACGCTTGATCAAGAAAAGACAACAAACCATCAAAAAAATTATTGACATTTAACAAACCAATGGGTTTCCGATGGATGTTTAGCTGTGCCCAAGAGGTGATTTGAAAAATCTCCTCTAATGTACCATAACCACCCGGCAAAGCTATAAATGCATCGGACTTAACAACCATATGTGCAATACACTCATGCATACTAGATGTTGACCCAGGTATGGCAACCCAAGAGGGGGGGTGAATTGGGTTTTTATTTATCAAAACGGATTTAGAAAACTTTTCTTGAAAGATCAAAATTAGTTCACTCTTTCATTGAAAATAAAGGTGAAGAAGATGAAATTAGAATTTATCAAAGATGCAATCAAAAGAATAATAATGATGAACAATCACAAGTGCAAGTAAATATAAAAAGGAAAGGGATAGAGAGACTGCAAACTCAATTTACGTGGTTCGGCAAACCTTGCCTACGTCCACGGTCTCCTAGCTCCACGAGCTAAGCTTTCCACTAAGTTGTAGAATCTTTACAACTTGTTTGATGAACAACCTCACCAAGACTTTTTCTTCCAACTCTTGATAACACCACACCAAGAGTTCTTCTTGATGAACAACCTCACCAAGGCAACTTTCTTCAACCCTTGATAACACCACACCAAGAGTTCTTCTTGATGACCAACCTCACCAAGGCAACTTCCTTCAACTCTTGATAACACCACACCAAGAGTTCTTCTTGATGAACAACCTCACCAAGGCAACTTCCTTCAACCCTTAATAACACCACACAAAGAGTTCTCTAGAGAACTTTATCCTTTACAATAATATCTCACTCTCACCACAATACAAGAACAAAAATAATTTTTACAACAAAAGTATAACTCTCTTCAAAGAGTAGATAAAGAATATAAAAGCTCTCTAGACTTGATATTTCTCTCTTTTTTTTTGCTTGATAGATACTTCTCTTGCTCTACCTGAATGCATGGGAGAAGGGCTCCTTTTATAGCAAATGAGATGAACTTAATCAAGTGAAGACACCAACTCCAAATTTTCTGCCCACCATAAAAACCATAATCTTGTCTGCCATTTTTATCAATGTTCCGTTTGAAATTTGAAAATCTGCAAAACATAAAAATCTGAAAAATTGAATAATCGTTCCAAGCCTCAAGAATCAGTCTTTTGGTATCTTTCTCAAGTATGGCCAAACACATTCGGTGCTCATGGTGACTGAGTTTTCTTCCATGTTCTGTTCCACGTGACTTTGAATGATAATTCATGTCAGCCTTCCATTTTGAAATATTGAATTTCTCTTCAAAACATAAAAGATCTTCATATTTTAGAGCAAGCGTTCCCAAAACATTAAGAATCAAAGCAATTGGATATCTCTTCTTAAGATATGGCCAAAACACCATTCGGTGCTATGTGAGTTGAGTTATATATCTAATCTCTGTGTCATGTCCACCGAATTGCATGTCAATTATGTCAGTCTTGTCCATTTGTGCGAAACATATTGAATTTCTTTTCTTCAACATAATGAATGTGACCCATTAAGTCATATTTCCAATGCCATAATAATCAAGTCATTTTGATTTTTCTAGCTCAAGATATGTCCAAAGGAGTATTCGGTGCTCATGTCAGCTGCTTCCATTTGTCGTTCAAATTGCATGATGATTTGGACAACCTTGCACTTGAAATTTGAATTTCATTAAAACATATGAAATGTTATAAATTGAGTAAGTTTCCAAAGGCTCAAGAATCACGTCATTTGGATATTTGTAGAGATATATATGACCAATTGATTAGACATTGCTCATGTGTCACATTCCTTGAATCGAACATTGTTCTTAAACTTTGGTGCCTTTAACATGTAGTCTTCTCCTTAGCTTCAACACTTCATTTTAATAAGCCTCTTCTTGATTTAAAATTATTTCAATGATCTTACTCTTGCACATAAATAAACATGTTAGTAAATCTCAATTAATCAATGTGTATTGTTATCATCAAAATTATCATTTAGCCTTAGGCTAACAATCTCCCCCTTTTTGATGATGACAAACCATTGATTGCTTTAAAATAATATCTAAAATCAAGAATGAAAATAAAATCAAGGAATCAACAAAAATAGAGCAATTGTTATAACTCAAGCAATCCAACAGTTCTCCCCCTTTTTGTTATCATCAAAAAGCAGGATAATCAAATTATTTACTCCCCCTAAATATAATATCTCCCCCCTAACATATGTTACCTATCAAAGATTATCAATAAAAGAAAAATTAATAATGGCCACCATGGCATCATTCTCTCTCATGTAGGAAAAATCATCTTTACGTACGTGGGTTTATAAATATATCGGGTAATTGTTTCTCGGTGGGTACAAATTCTAACGAAATATTACCTTTTTGCACATGATCTCTAAAAATGATGTCTAATCTCTATATGCTTAGTCCTAGAGTGTTGTATGGGATTTTTTGAAATGTTGATGGCACTTGTATTGTCACATTTGATGGGAATATGATCAAATACCACACCATAATATTTTAAAATTTGTTTCATCCAAAGAGATTGTGCACAACAACTTCCTACTGCAATATACTCGGCTTCCGCGGGTGATAAGGCAACAGAATTTTGTTTTCTACTAAACCATGAGACTAATGCATGTCCTAGAAAATGGCAAGAGCCACTAGTGCTCTTTCTAACAAGAAGACTTCCAGCAAAGTCCGCATCCAATAACTAATTAGATCAAAGCTTATCACACTAGATACCAAGGACCTAGATTTATGTTCAAGAAGATCTCTAAATATCCTTTTGACAAGCTTTCACGGTGAGTATTCCTTTGGACAATATTGAAATCTAGCACACATACCCACACTAAACATAATATCAGGTCGACTAGCATTTTAACTTACAAAAGAGAGCCCAATCTTACCTCGAATATTTGTTACCGTCAACCATCTATTTCCTTTCCTCATCTTTGTCAGATGTAATGTACCCATAAGGTTTGTTATATGTCCTTGAATTATCCATGCTAAACTTCTTGAGAAGATCTCTCATGTATTTGGCTTGATTTATGAAGATTCCATCTATTAATTACTTGATTTGAAGTCCAAGGAAGAAATATAATTCTCCCATTAAGCTCATTTCAAATTCTTGTTGCATGCACTCGGAAAATTCCTTACACATAGAAACATTAGTAGAATCGAATATAATATCATCAACATAGATTTGAACAATTAATAAATCATCATTTTTGGTTTTAACAAAAAGAGTAATATCAACTTTTTTCATTTCAAAAACCATTTCAATGAGAAATTTGCTATCTATCATACATGCTCTGGTGATTGTTTGCAAGCCATAAAGTGCCTTTTTTGAGTTGAAAACTGGTTGGAAAATCATTATTTTGAAAACCCGAGGTTCTCTACATATTACTTCCTCCATATTTAACCATTTCAAAATGCACTTTTGACATCCATTTGATATAATGTAACTTATTTATAAAATGCAAATGCACACAACATTCTAATTGATTCTAATCTAGCAACCGGTGTAAAGGTTTCCTCATAATCAATACATTCTTCTTGATTCTATCCTTGAGCAACAAGTCTAGCTTTGTTTCTCATAATGGTGCCATTTTCATCTACTTTATTTCTAAAAATCCATTTAGTGCCTATAATAGAATAATTTTTAGGTCTAGGGACTAATTCCCAAACTTGATTTCTCTCAAATTGATTCAATTCTTCTTGCATAGCTAAAATCCAACTTTCGTCATTTTCGGCTTCTTTAAAAGATTTAGGTTCAAATTGAGAGACAAAAGCAAAATGATTACAAAAGTTCTTAAAAGAAGATCTAGTTTTCATACCTTCTGATGGTTCACCAATAATGAGATCTTTAGGGTGAGCTTTAGCATACCTCCATTCCTTTGGTAATTCTTAGGAAGAATCATTTACTTCCACAAGCTTTTCTTGTTGAAGTTGTAATTCATCTTGGCTCATTTCATCAAGCCTTGATTCCTTGATTTGCCTTTCTACTTCAACAATATCATCATCCAAATTCTTTGAAGAAATAACATTAGTTTCATCAAATTCAACATGCATAGATTCTTCAATAGTAAGGTCTTTTTGTTAAAAACTCTATATGCTTTACTATGGTTGGAGTAGCCAACAAAAATTCCAACATCGGCTTTTGCATAAAATTTTCCAAGGTTATCCTTGATGTTTAAAATAAAACATTTACATCCAAAACTTTAAAAAATCCAATGTTGGGTTTTCTTCCTTTCCAAAGTTCATAAGGAGTTTTCTTTATTAAAGCTCTAATATGGACTCTATTGATTATAAAGCATGCGGTATTAACGGCTTCGGCCCAAAAATATTTTGGCAAATTATTTTCAAGCAACATGATCCTAGCCATTTCTTGGATAGTCCTATTTTTTCTCTCAACAACACCATTTTGTTGTGGAGTTCTAGGTGCGGAAAAATTATGTTCAAAACCATTTTCACCACAAAGATTTTCAAACGCGACATTGTCTACTTCACCACTATGATCACTTCTAATGGATACAATAGAATGCCCTTTTTGATTTTGGACTCTTTTTGTAAATTTTGAAAAAGCTTGTATGGCCTCATTTTTAGTTTTCAAGAATAATACCCAAGTGAATCTTGAATAATCATCCACACTAACAAAAACATAATACTTTTCACCAAGGCTTTGAGTTCTTGATGGTCCAAATAAATCCAAATGAAGTAATTGTAGAGGTTTATTTGTTGAAATAAATTTCTTTTGTTTAAATGAAGTTCTCACTGTTTTCCAAATTGACAAGCATCACAAATCTTATCCTTTTCAAATTTTATTTTTGGAAGACCATCAACTAAATCATTTTTAGAAATTTTTGAAATTGTGTCCATGCTAGCATGACCTAATCTTCTATGCCATAACCAAGCATCATGATTAACAATGAAACAATTTCTACATGATCATTAACATCAATATCAATTGTATAAATATTACCACATCTATTACTAACAAATAATGTCTTATTGTTACTAACATCCTTAATCACACATCTATTAGGCTCAAAAGTAACAAAATATCCCTTATCACACAATTGACTAATGCTAATCCAATCATGTTATAAACCATGAACAAGCAAAATATCTTTAATAATAGGTGAAGAAGGGTTACCAATATCACCATGTCCGATTACCCTTCCTTTGGCATTATCACCGAAGGTCACATATCCTCCTTTCTTCATGATTAATCTTGAGAACTTGGAAGCATCTCCGGTCATATGCCTTGAGCATCCACTATCTAAGTACCACTTTGTGTTTGCCACTCCTTTATTTCTACAATCAACATTAAAAGAGCGACTTTTTGGTACCCAAATGTTCTTGGGTCCTTGGGGGTTAGTTATGATACTTTTTGAAACCCATATTTGTTTCAAATTAGGATTTCTCTTAATATAGCAAGAATGCACTTTGTGTCCTTTTCTTCCACAATAAGTACATGAATGAATAGGATTATTCCTAGAAGATGCATGAGCAAAATAATTTTTAAAATACTTTTGATTTTTATGAGTTTTATATCCTAAACCTCTTTTATCAAAAAACACCTTTGGTTTTGTAACATAGAATTCAAATTTTTTGTGCTTTTTGTAAAACTATCAACAATATTTCTTAAGTCATTATTTTCCTTTTTCAAAATAACATTTTCTTCCTCTAATTTATCAAAATCATTTTGTTTTAAAATATCATTTTCAGTTTTTAATAAATATATTTGATTTTCCAAACTTTCAAAATCTTTTGCTTTAAAATTTCATTTTCAATTTCTAAAGCGTCATTTATTTCCACCAACTCTTCTAATTAAGATAACATGATTTTTGACTTCTTTTTGAAAGCATTGATTTTTGAATTTTGTTTATCAACGTGCACATGTAAATTTTGGAATGCTTCAAGTAATTCATCATATGAAAGCTTAGGATCATGGTTTAGAATACTTATCTCATTTTCTCTTAAAGCCATGAAGCACATGTTTGCTACTTTGCAATCTTCTTCTTCATTCTCCTTCAAGGTGATTTTATGAGTCATGAGAGAACCCATAAGTTCTTCTAATGGTAGTTTGGTGAGGTCCTTTGCTTCTTGAATTGCCGTCACCTTTGGCTCCCAAGATTTTGGTAGACACCTAAGAATCTTTCTCACCATTTAAACATTAGAATAAGATTTACCGAGAGATTTCAAACTATTAATAATTTTCGTAAATCTAGTAAACATTTCAGAAATTGATTCATCCGATTTCATCTTAAAAAGCTCATAACTATGAACTAGCATACTAATTTTGGATTCTTTAACTTGACTAGTTCCTTCATGAGTTACTTCAAATGTGTGCCATATTTCTTGTGCCGTAGAACAAGTAGAAATTCTATAAAACTCATTTCTATCTAGAGCACAATACAACACATTCATAGCTTTAGCATTCAAACTCAATTTCTTTTTATCATCTTCACCTAACTCTTTAGGTTCTTTAAGCATGCATTCCCCATTTTCAATTTTGGTAGGAACAACAGGTCCTTCCAAAACAATAGACCACAAATCATAATCAAAAGATTTCAAGAAAATACTCATTCTAGTTTTCCAATAAGAGTAATCACTTCCATTAAAAAATGGAGGTCTAGAAATAGAAAGCCCCTCAACATCTGAAGTTGAATTAAAAGTTGCCATAGCTCAAAATCGGTTAAGATTTAAAAAAAATGAGCAACCTTGCTCTGATACCACTTGTTGACCCAGGTATGGCAACCCAAGAGGGGGGGGGAATTGGGTTTTTATTTATCAAAACGGATTTAGAAAACTTTTCTTGAAAGATCAAAATTAGTTCACTCTTTCTTTGAAAATAAAGGTGAAGAAGATGAAATAGAAGTTATCTAAGATGCAATTCAAGAGAAGCAATAAAAATAATTCTCAAGTGCAAGTAAAGAAAAGAGTATAGGGATAGAGAGAGTGCAAACCAAATTTACGTGGTTCGCAAACCTTGCCTACGTCCACGGGGCTCCTAAACTCCTCCACAAGCTAGGCTTCCACTAAGTTGTAGAATACTTTACAACTGGCTTGATGAACAAACCTTTCACAAGACTCTTTTTTTCCCTTCAACTCTGATAACACCCACACCAGAGTTACTTCTTGTGCACAACCTCACCAGGAAGAGTTCTCTCCAGGATATCTTTTATCCTTTTACAAAGAAGATCTCACTCTCACACAATACAAGAACAAAGAAAATTTTTACAATAAAAGTACAACTCTCTTCAAAGAGCAGATAAAGAATATAAAAGCTCTCTAGACTTGATATTTCTCTTGTTTTTTTTTTGCTTGATAAATGCTTCTCTTGCTCTTGTTGAATGCATAGGAGAATGGCTCCTTTTATAGGCAAATGAGATGAACTTAATCAAGTGAAGACACCAACTCCAAATTTTCTGCCCACCATAAAAACCGTAATCTTGTCTGCCATTTTTGTCAATGTTCCGTTTGAAATTTGAAAATCTATAAAACATAAAAGATCTACACATTTGAATAAGCTTTCCAACGCATCAAGAACCAAGTCATTTGGATATCTGTAGCTCAAGATATGGCCAAAAAACCATTCGGAGCTCAAGTGACTTGATTTTTCTTCCATGTGTTTGTCCACTGACTTGAATGATAATTCTGTCAGCCTTCCATTTGAAATTTGAATTTCTTCAAAACATAAAAGATCTTCATATTTGAATAAGCTTTCCAAAAAATTAAGAATCAAAGCAATTGGATATCTCTATCTTAAGATATGGCCAAAACACCATTCGGTGCTCATGTGAGTTGATTTTTCTTCTTTGTGTCAGTTCACCGAATTGCATGTCAATTATGTCTGCCTTCCTATTCCTCGTCTTGAAATTTTTTTTTTTTTTTCGAATTTTTTCAAAACATATGAAATGTTCTCATTAAGTCATACTTTCCAATGCCGCAAGAATCAAGTCAATTTGATTTTTCTAGCTCAAGATATGTCCAAAGGAGTATTCGGTGCTCATGTCAGCTGCTTCCATTTGTCTTTCAACTTGCATGATGATTTGGACAACCTTGCACTTGAAATTTGAATTTCATTAAAACATATGAAATGTTATAAATTGAGTAAGCTTTCCAAAGTCTCAAGAATCACGTCATTTGGATATTTGTAGAGATATATATGACCAATTAATTGAACATTGCTCATGTGTCGCATTCCTTGAGTCAATCCTTGTTCTTAAGCTTTGGTGCCTTTAACATGTAGTCTTCTCCTTAGCTTCAACACTTCATTTTAATAAGCCTCTTCTTGATTTTAAAAATTATTTCAACGATCTTACTCTTGCACATAAATAAACATGTTAGTAAATCTCAATTAATCAATGTGTATTGTTATCATCAAAATTATCATGTAGCCTTAGGGCTAACAATCTCCCCCATTTTTATGATGACAAACCATTGATT
>SNVD02001240.1:0-14513 GCA_013180625.2 Boswellia sacra | reverse complement strand
GAAATCCTAGGCTGTGCAACATTGGGGAAATGATTTAGGCCATCTTTGGACCGTTTGAGCCTTAATAGCCAACCTTGACTGAAATTGATCCCTAGTTACCCCTTTGAGCCTCTGTAAGCTTTTTTCGTTGTTAACTCACTAAACGATTTCCTAACCTCAAATGAATTTTTTTCAAACAGTTTATCCCTTACCTATGAGCATGTAGATCATTCACAATTAAATTTTGAGCTATGTTCTGGTTTTGGGAAGTTAGAGGAGGTTGGGATGTATCATGAGCAATACAAGTGAGTTCCATTGTGTTTGAAAAAAAAAAGAAAAACAGAAAAAAAAAGCCAATCTGTACCTATCGTCCACGTACTTACACATTGAGGACAATGTGTTGTTTAAGTGTGGGGGAGGGGAAGTGTAATAAAAAAAGTAAAAAAGAAAAAAAAGAAGAACAAAAGAAGAAGAATAAGAGATCTACACCCTTAAGTATTCTTAAAAAGAATGAAACAACAAAGTGTGGGGGTGTAGTTTTCTTTTGTTTTCGGCAAAAAAAAAAAAAAAAATTGAGTGTTCTAAATAAGTTTGGAGGAGTAACCTGGTGAATTGAAATAAAGTTGTGTTATAGGGTGAGCTCTACATAGTCTTGAATGATTTATGTGTTTGTGGGTGATTTGAGCCAAATTATTATCCTTTATCATACCTTCAACCAAGCCAAACGTTACAAGCTTAATAAAGTCCTACTTGATCCTTGGTGTTGTGCATGTTTACATTAGTGGAGAGTGACTTGAAAAGCAGGCCTATGGAGTTCATTTATACACACATCTTCAATATTAAATATGATTCATTTTTATGCATACACTCATCCGGGTTATAAGTGATTAGGTGAGAATGGCTCTACACACACACACTTGAGGAATTGACGTGAAGCGAAACTAATCTTTGAGATAAAATTCTTGATCAAGTGCATTATTTTGAAGTTTTCCTTGGGTTATAATTAATAACAATCTTTGAGGCCTATTTGCAAGTTGAAGCATTTGTGTGTTTTAATTTTATATCAATTCGTCCATGTTTCTTTGCTATATTCCTTGGTATTTTTATGATTTGTGTGGTTTTGATGTTTGTAGGAGTTTTGGAGCAACTTGCACAAAAATGGAGTAAAACCCTTCATTTTCACCTCTGCTAGTCAACCATCTTCTCGGATTTAATGGTATTGATATACAATGAACCCGATGACATATCATATACCGTTGAAAAGCTCTCGAAGTCTACTTTTTGGAGAAATTTACGGTTTATGAATCCATTCAGTGTACCGAAAGTTGTAATCAAAACAGTGTGAGAAGTGTAGAAATGTAATTCCACACATCACTGTAGCATGTACAATACGGGACACTGTAGCACGTTACTGTAGCAGAGTATTTAAAACACATTTTAGGGTTTTATTTCATAACTTGAAGAGGGGAGAACGTGGTGGAGGCTGCAGCTCTGGAATTCTTTCATCTCTTGGAGTTCTTGAAGGAGAAAGGTAGCTTGTAAAGAGGAAGAACTACAATCCAAAGAGAATTACATCAAATTTGCTAAGTTTTTCCCTTCCCTTTCATTTTCTGGAATGTCTCCATGTTGTATTGTATTTACCACGTTCTTAAACATGTGTAACTGAATCTGAATTGGTTGAGGGTGATTTCAAAGCCCCTAATATGGTTTTTGTAAGTTGATTGTGCAAGAAGTTGTTATCCAATTCTCTAATTGAAGTTGCTTGTATTTTCCTATATCTAATGCTTATGATTGCTTGCTGGATTGTATTTCGAATGACCAACTGGATATAATCTGGTTGTTATCTATTGCTAGACTAGAAATCTTGATTCGTAATTGTCTTGAATTTCTAATCCGTAGTAGCAAAATTGTGATCAGAGATTGCAATTGGAGAATACAACCTAAGTTAAATAATCCGAGCTTGTGTGTTTATTGCTTAGATCAACCTATCTTTCTTATCGTAATGCATCCATTGAATTAAATTTAGAGAGCTTGTTCTAGGTTGTTTAATGGATAGAGATTAAATAAAGAGCCTGTGTTATTTAACAACAAAGTAAGGAAAGATTGGGATAACAGAGCTTGTTGTTATCTACGGTTGATAATTTCAATGGTGTAATTGGATGACAATTCTACAATTAATCCGCAAATCCATATCTTGTGGTAGAGAAGGATCCCTTAACCAGGTTTCTCTCATTGATTTTTTAATCTGTTTAAATTTGTATTGTGTTATTCTTTACTTGCATTAATATTTAATCTAGTTAATCAATCAGCAAAACCCCCCTCATTTAGTTTATTGCTGCTTTCGAATAACAAATTCAATTAGAATCAATCCTCGTGGGAACGATATCTTACTCATCACTTTATTGCTTGTGCGACTAGTATACTTGCTAGTTTCGAACGCATCAAATTTTAATCACATGTCTTCATGAAAGTTGTAGATATTTCTCTCAGCTTTCTAGAACATATTGATTTGTACAATTTGGATACGTATTTTGAGAGATACGGTCCAAATACTGAGGCCTGGTCAGACTGGGCCGAGACTGTAGATGGGTTCACTTCAAGCCTAATTTTGGTCCACTAAAAGCCCGAATTTGATTATGCTTGTGAAATGTAATCTTGTAGACAATTGAATCAGCTTTCCAAAACATTAAGAATTGCACCACTCTGATCTATAAATAGAGAGTTATGCCCATTTTACCGAACCTGTAACAAAACCAAAATTAAGAGAAATTAATTCCAAAGATGCAAATGCTACAAATATTCTTAAGTTGAGGAATTTAATGACACTATTAATGCAATATGATGAATTAAACTCTTATTAAACATGCATATTTAAGTGGTCATCACACCCCCCAACTAGCTTATTGCTAGTCCCTAGCAATTAAAGCGTTATTATTTAGAAGTGATTTATAGAATTTTACATACAAGGTGGTCATTATTGCACTCTCCTTGATTTTATCCAAATAAACAAACTCTCAACCCTTTTTTATTTTATTTTATTTTATGACTCATGTACCCTTCGGTCAAGATATCTATAAACCTTCCTTTTGTGCTCAGTCAACACATGACTATGGGGCTTATTAGAAAGAAGCCATATCGGTTCTAATATTTGTTAAGGCTAACAACCTTAGGTAAAGGGCATTTATTCATTTTATACATATATATATATATTTTTTCTCTTTTTTTTTTTTTGAAGGAATGCATCTTTAACCCATGTAGCGGGCCTTAGGCTAATGAATCCCAGACCAGTTGGCCTTAGGGCATTAGGTGTTAAGACACCCCTTCGAGCTTAACGACTCGGGTTGCCGATGCTTTATTTTTGCTTAGAAACTTATGGATAGTGCAATGTTCAATCCCATTAAGCTTTTCTCCTTAATCCATGTAACGAGCTTTGGGCCAATAGCTCCCAAACCAGTTGGTCTTAGGGTATTAGGTGTTGAGGCACCCCTCGGGCTTAATTGCTCAATTAAGGAGGCTACGAGACCAAACTTATCCACAATTGCTCTCTTCTTCTTTTTTTTTTCTTTTTTTTTTCACTTTTTTTTCACTTTTTTTTTTAACTTTCCCCTTCCTTTGTATTGTTATCCTAAACAAAATAAAAGAACTCAATATTACAACATTTCATTTTGCCATCCACAATCATGCACAAGGTATGTGTGTGTGTGCGAAGAAAGGTTCATGAATACTTGCTTAATGAGTACATAAGCACACAATTTTTAAATGATAAGGTTGTGAGAGCTCATAGATTTGAATAATTCAAAGTGAAATGAATAAGACCTCCTTGTTATAAAATTCAAAAATCAAAACTTAATAATATCAAGTTAGCTAAAATGAGTCTTCAAAAATGCAAAATCAAAACAAAATGACTAATTGGTTGGAGTGTGCTTCAGGAGTTCAAACTGGCCCTCCCTACTCTACCACTCTTGACCTAGAATGCGTCTCAAGAGGATTTGAACTCCTTACACCGCACTCTGAATCTAATTACTAACTCGTTTTTTTTTTTTTTGCAAGAAAAAAGAAAATTCAAGACACACTTATGTCTACTATCCTTCCCCCCAACCAAATAAAACATTGTCCTCAATGTTTAAATCCAGAGAGATCAAGTATAGGAGACATTACCTGAAGCTTCTGTTATTCAAGAGAGATGACCTGAAAGACTCATAAAATAACATGCTAAAAATAAAATAGAAGATAAGAAATTTGAAATTGATGGCACACATGCATGTGTATAGGTAGTTGTGACTGTGGCTCACATCTTCCTCTGGTTTTACGTCCAGAAATGGCTTAAACACCTTCTATGAGTTGGGGATATGCTTCCCATCCAGTTTTCTTATAAACTGGCAAACAAGGTCGTTTTGAGTCAGATTCCCATGACTATGAAGAAAATGAGAGAGAAGAAAAGAAAATGGATACAAGGTGAGCAACAGTTTTTAGGGAACTGAAAAACCGACTTTAAAAATCACAGAGTACCGTATCCGCCACTTGACCGAAAAACAAAATGCAAACACACAAATAAAATAAAAGCACATAAAATAAAATAAGAACAAACTAGAAATGATAGCAAAAATCAAGAATAAAAATGAAAATATGGCACAAACGGATAAAATTTGGTTAGTCGTGAAAAAAGGCCAAAAGAGGAATCTCTTTGAAAGTAATTTACCACGGTCAAAAATATGCCATTGAGGTGGTACCTCTCTTATTCCTTTATTTGTGAGAATGGAAGAGATTACCACTGATTGAGTTTGTTTGTCCTTGAGGCATGCATTTTTTAGTGCGGATGTTTCTTCCTGCCTTTTTTTAAAACATGGCTCCCAACTCTTAATCTCCTTCACCTGTACAAAATCAAGCAACGAAAATTCTTTAGAAGCAATGGGCACTAGTTGCATACTTGGTTCAAGTGAACTAGTTAACTCGATTTCGGAAGGACTTGAAAAAATTCTCATTTTGGATATAGTCTTCCACATTAGCTTCCTCATTTTCATCATGCTTGAAAAATTCATCAATGCCAACATTTTGGTTAAGTTCATGATGATATGAGGGCATAAATGAGGATTCGATCTCTTCCTTGTTAGGTGTAGGTTTATTAACCTCTTCCTCACCCTTTAAGATTGATTCATCATCTTTCTCATAAGGGTTAAGAATATGTTCTTTATCAACCTTACCATCGTGAAGAGTACTTACCGAATCTCCATTTGGATGTTGGCCATTTGGATTACTCACATGTGGATTGATGAAGTTTAGCTCTAATTGAGATGGAAACTAACCTGTCTAATGAGTATTAAGTGCAAATGCAAGTATTTCAAGAGCATCATTCAAGTTTGCCATAGTCTGAGCAGCTTGACTATTAAAAGCCTCTTGCTTTGCAATGAATGAATTCAATGTTTCTTCGAGATCCTCATAAGATGCATGATCATGAGATTTTTGAAAATTTTGAAAGGGAGGTTGATAAAATTGTGCATTATTATCATTCCTCAAATCAGAATTCAAGTGATTTTTCCATTCAACATTTTGTGAGTAAAGATTAGGATTTGACATTTGGAAAGTGTTTAAAACATTGGTTTGGTCATGGAGACTTTTTCTAAAGGTAGGCACCCTTAGGCAATCATCCGTTGCATGATCACTAGAATTACAAGTGTAACAGACAATTTCTTACATAGACCACATTTCTAAATCCTCGACTTCTCTAGTTAGGGATCTAAATTTAGCATGAAGATCATGATTCTCCCTAAAGTTATACATGCCTCTACTAGATGTTCTTGGTACCTTGTAGGTGCCAACATTATTCCAATTTTGGGCATGTTTTACTAGTAAGTCTAGGTAATCCATGGCTTCATCAGGGTCTTTATTTTCAAATTGTCCATTACACATTAATTCCACCATTTGCCTAGCTTGATGTGTAAGACCTTCATAGAAAATTAAAACTAGTTCCCATGTTTCCAAACCATGATGAGGACAAGTATTAAGCAATGCTTTATACCTATCCCAACATTGGTAAAAGGTCTCTCTTGTTTTTAAGTGAAATTGATGATTTGATTTTTGAGAGAATTTGTTCTATAGGGAGGAAAGAATTCTTTAAGAAATTGTTGTTGCATTTCATCCCATGAGCTAATGGATCTTGACCTAAGATTTTGTAGCCATGTCTTAGCTTTATCTTTTAGAGAAAAAGGAAAAAGCTTTAATCTCAAGATATTTATGCTACAATTTAGGTCACTATAAGCGTTACAAAACTCTTCAAATTCTCTCAAGTGCAAAAATGGGTTTTCAACATCTAGGCCATGAAAGTGGGGTAAGAATTGAATGAAATCCGATTCATGGTCGAAATATAATGCATCATGAGGGAAGACTATGCATGATTGTGCACAAGTTCTCCTAAGATTTATGGAGTCCATTAATGTTCTTGGTTGGGCATGAGCATGATTTTTTTTTTAGACAAGATGAGTTGCTACTAACAGTTCTACCAATTAATATAAAGAGAAAGAAAAGATAAACACATGCAAGAAAAAATAAAAATAGAAATGGGGAGAGAAGAGATGAACGTATGTAAGAAAAATAAAATAGAAATGGAAAAAGAAAATACTTACAATTTTGTACGCCAAATTTTACCTTCCCCGGCAACGGCGCCAAAAACTTGACACATCCGAAAATAGGATTGCCTCCTAAGTATAGGAGTGTCGAAGTAATAAAACCCGGTGAGACCGGGGTCGATCCACGAGGAAGGGAATTTAAGCGTTACAAATTATAAGCTAAACAAATGTGATCTGGATGATTCAAAGAGGTGACATGATAATATCAACAAGTATGTAAGATGGTAGGTGGTATTATCGACCATTCAAATATAAAACAAAAAGCAAGAGGAGGTAAAACCATCCATAGAAATAGGTGGCATAACCAACCATAGTAAATTAAAGAACAATTTCATAAGGTGGTAGAACCTACCATAGTAAATAAAATAAAAAGTTCATAAACAATAGAATAATTAAAATACAAGAGGAATTAACACAATAACAATGAAGGCTAAGGTTAGGGGATCCGCCCTTGATATTTCAAATAAGGATAATTAACCCATTTTATTATATGAATTATATTTGTTTCATTACCAACATTTATACCACTCTTGTAAATGGGTTCAAGCATCCAATGTGCCAATCACCATATGTCTACAACAAATCAAGGTTCATAACTAAATTCGTGTTGGTAAGGAAGAACCATACATCATCTAGAAAGGATCCAAGCATTTGATGTGCCAAGGATTGTCAACAATGGATCAAGGCCTCCACTTTACGACTGGTGTCAAGATTGATTAAGAAATTAAATATAAATCATATTGAATAAACATTATAAGATTAAGATTATAAAGCACATATTAAGGGATAGAGAATCCTTATTCTCATATCAAGGGTTTCACCCTTTCACCTTAGCAAAAGAGAAATTAGAAGAACATATAATAGAAAGAAAATAAAATGCAAGAAAAAGGAAATTCATTAATAACATAAACACACAAAACACAATACAAGATCCTAGCCAAAGCCAAAATGTTTCAGCCAAGCCCAAGATGCCCTAATGGGTCACAAGGCACCTCTATTTATAGATACATCCAGGGGAAAACTTGTCAAATTACAAGGGCATAATTGTCAAATATTAGTTGTAAATATCTTTGACAATTGGGATCATTAGGCACCGAGTTTGACCATCAATTTTGACATCAAAATGTTGTGAATTTTAATCACATGACTTCATTAAAGTTGTAGATATTTCTCTCAGCTTTCTATAACATATTGATTTGTACAATTTGGATACGTATTTTGAGAGATACGGTCCAAATACTGAGGCCTGGTCAGACTGGGCCGCGACTGTAGATGGGTTCACTTCAAGCCCAATTTTGGTCCACTAAGAGCCCGAATTTGATGATGCTTGTGAAATTCAATCTTGTAGACAATTGAATCAGCTTTCCAAAACATTAAGAATTGCACCATTCTGATCTATAAATAGAGAGTTATGCCCATTTTACCGAACCTGTAACAAAACCAAAATTAAGAGAAATTAATTCCAAAGATGCAAATGCTACAAATATGCTTAAGTTGAGGAATTTAATGACACTATTAATGCAATATGATGAACTAAACTCTTATTAAACATGCATATTTAAGTGTTCATCACTAATATGAATTTCATACTTGCTGTCTTGCTTTTATCAGTGTTGCTTTCTAACTTTTACCTTGTTTTTTTCAATTTCTGCAGGAAGGAGCTTTTGAGGGCAATTGATGTTCGCCTTTTTGCAGTTAGACAAGCCTTAAACACAGCTTATTCTCGTGCTGCGTCTGCGTGTTTCAACCCCTGAAACCGTAGCTAAACTCCAAAACTTTGCAGATCAGTTTGGTGATCATCGCTTGAAGTAAGAACTTTTCAAATTATTTCATCAATTATGTGGAGTAACCATTAATGCTAAAAGCTGAGGTTGATGGCAAAAAGGCCAACAATAGTCTTTATACTCTTTACTAGCAATAAATCTGAGCTTTAACATATTCTTTCCGTATTTATGGCTGAGTATGGTTACTGGACTCAAATAGATTGAAGGGAGTTTTTATTATTTGAATAACAATAAGCTTTGATCTTATACTGAGTAACTATGATCCTGAAAGCTTAACCTAATAGAACTTCAACTCCAGCCAACAATAATATTCAAACTTTACAACATAAATCTTACCAATGCTAATTTGTGCCCGAAGAGAGATTTTTGACTTAATGTAGGGAGGGGGGAAGCAGGTGTAGGGCACCCTAGCTTTGACTATTGGTTGGACTCCTGTCAAATATTTCCACCAATCATCTTGGTTATTATTCAGAAATCATTATTTCTATCAAAAGCTATTATTATTATTATCATCATCATTTATGCATGTTGGTTTTTTGTATGCAATTTTTAGCAAGTGAAAAGATTGGTTTTGCAGTATATGATTTAAGAGAGAGCACTTGTGATGGTTGAGCATGCCTTTTTGAATATTTTAAGGAACTGTCTGAGTTTGTACTTAATTGCAAGAGCAAAAATGTGAATCGTAATTCGAAATTGAAAAATTTCCTGCTTGAGGCTTGAACTGGTGTTGAAATCTGTCACAGTTTTGACTTGTCTGATGATGAAATTGGATGAACACTAGTAATGTAAGTTTGCTATCATGACAAAAAAGAAAAAAGAGATTATAATAAAGTCGATGGGAATATGAATTTCAGACTTGCTGTCTTGCATTTATCAGTGTTGCTTTCTAACTTTTACCTTGTTTTGTTCAATTTCTACAGGAAGGAGCTTTTGAGGGCAATTGATGTTCGCCTTTTGGCAGTTAGACAAGCCTTAAACACAGCTTATTCTCGTGCTGCATCTGCGTGTTTCAACCCCCGAAACCGTAACTGAACTCCGAAACTTTGCGGATCAGTTTGGTGCTCATCGCTTGAAGTAAGAACTCTTCAAATTATTTCTTCAATTATGTTGAGTAACCTTAATGCTAAAAGCTGAGGTTGATGGCAAAAAGGCCAACAATAGTCTTTATACTCTTAACTAGCAATAAAATCTGAGCTTTAACATGTTCTTTCCGTATTTACAGCTGAGTATGGTTACTGGACTCAAGTAGATTGAAGGGAGTTTTTATTATTTGAATAACAATACCTTTGGTTGAATGAGCTTTGATCTTGTACTGAGTAACTATGATCCTGAAAGCTTAAGCTAATAGAACTTCAACTCCAGCCAACAATAATATTCAAACTTTACAACATAGATCTTACCATTGCCAATGCCAACTTTTTTGCCCGAAGAGAGATTTTTGACTTACTGTAGGGAGGAGGGAAGCAAGTGTAGGGCACCCTAGCTTTGACTATTGGTTAGACTCCTGTCAAATATTTTCACCAATTATCTCGGTTATTATTCAGAAATCATTATTTCTATCAAAAGCTATTATTATTATCATCATCATTTATGCATGTTGGTTTTTTATATGCAATTTTTAGCAAGTGAAAAGAATGGTTTTGCAGTATATGATTTAAGAGAGAGCACTTGTGATGGTTGAGCATGCCTTTTTGAATATTTTAAGGAACTGTCTAAGTTTGTACTTAATTGCAAGAGCAAAAATGTGAAACGTAATTTGAAATTGAAAAATTTCCTACTTGAGGTTTGAACTGGTGTTGAAATCTGTCACAGTTTTGACCTTGTCTGATGATGAAATTGGATGAACGCTAGTAATCTAAGTTCGCTATCATGACAAAAAAGAAAAAAGAGATTATAATAAAGTTGATGGCATTAGCTAATATGAATTTCGGACTTGCTGTCTTGCTTTTATCAGTGTTGCTTTCTAACTTTTACCTTGTTTTGTTCAATTTCTGCAGGAAGGAGCTTTTGAGGGCAATTGATGTTCGCCTTTTTGCAGTTAGACAAGCCTTAAACACAGCTTATTCTCGTGCTGCGTCTGCGTGTTTCAACCCTTGAAATCGTAGCTAAACTCTAAAACTTTGCAGATCAGTTTGGTGCTCATTGCTTGAAGTAAGAACTTTTCAAATAATTTCATCAATTATGTTGAGTAACCATTAATGCTAAAAGCTGAGGTTGATGGTAAAAAGGCCAACAATAGTCTTTATACTCTTTACTAGCAATAAATCTGAGCTTTAACATGTTCTTTCCGTATTTATGGCTGAGTATGGTTACTGGACTCAAATAGATTGAAGGGAGTTTTTATTATTTGAATAACAATAAGCTTTGATCTTGTACTGAGTAACTATGATCCTGAAAGCTTAAGCTAATAGAACTTCAACTCCAGCCAACAATAATATTCAAACTTTACAACATAAATCTTACCAATGCCAATGCCAGCTTTTGTGCCTGAAGAGAGATTTTTGACTTAATGTAGGGAGGGGGGAAGCAGGTGTAGGGCACCCTAGCTTTGACTATTGGTTGGACTCCTGTCAAATATTTTCACCAATCATCTTGGTTATTATTCAGAAATCATTATTTCTATCAAAAGCTATTATTATTATTATCATCATCATTTATGCATGTTGGTTTTTTGTATACAATTTTTAGCAAGTGAAAAGATTGGTTTTGCAGTATATGATTTAAGAGAGAGCACTTGTGATGGTTGAGCATGCCTTTTTCAATATTTTAAGGAACTGTCTGAGTTTGCACTTAATTGCAAGAGCAAAAATGTGAAACGTAATTCAAAATTGAAAAATTTGCTGCTTGAGGCTTGAACTGGTGTTGAAATCTGTCATAGTTTTGACTTGTCTGATGATCAAATTGGATGAACGCTAGTAATCTAAGTTCGCTATCATGACAAAAAAGAAAAAAAGAGATTATAATAAAGTTGATGGCATTAGCTAATATGAATTTTAGACTTGCTGTCTTGCTTTTATCAGTGTTGCTTTCTAACTTTTACCTTGTTTTGTTCAATTTCTGCAGGAAGGAGCTTTTGAGGGCAATTGATGTTCGCCTTTTTGCAGTTAGACAAGCCTTAAACATAGCTTATTCTCGTGCTGCGTCTGCGTGTTTCAACCCCTGAAACCGTAGCTAAACTCCAAAACTTTGCAGATCAGTTTGGTGCTCATCAATTGAAGTAAGAACTTTTCAAATTATTTCATCAATTATGTTGAGTAACCATTAATGCTAAAAGCTGTGGTTGATGACAAAAAGGCCAACAATAGTCTTTATACTCTTTACTAGCAATAAAATATGAGCTTTAACATGTTCTTTCCGTATTTACGGCTGAGTATGGTTACTGGACTCAAGTAGATTGAAGGGAGTTTTTATTATTTGAATAACAATACCTTTGGTTGAATGAGCTTTGATCTTATACTGAGTAACTATGATCCTGAAAGCTTAAGCTAATAGAACTTCAACTCCAGCCAACAATAATATTCAAACTTTACAACATAAATCTTACCATTGCCAATGCCAACTTTTGTGCCCGAAGAGAGATTTTTGACTTACTGTAGGGAGGAGGGAAGCAGGTGTAGGGCACCCTAGCTTTGACTATTGGTTAGACTCCTGTCAAATATTTTCACCAATTATCTTGGTTATTATTCAGAAATCATTATTTCTATCAAAAGCTATTATTATTATCATCATCATTTATGCATGTTGGTTTTTTATATGCAATTTTTAGCAAGTGAAAAGATTGGTTTTGCTGTATATGATTTAAGAGAGAGCACTTGTGATGGTTGAGCATGCCTTTTTCAATATTTTAAGGAGCTGTCTGAGTTTGTACTTAATTGTAAAAGCAAAAATGTGAAACGTAATTCAAAATTGAAAAATTTCCTGCTTGAGGCTTAAACTGGTGTTGTAATCTGTCACAGTTTTGACCTTGTCTGATGATGAAATTGGATGAACACTAGTAATCTAAGTTTGCTATCATGACAAAAAAGAAAAAAGAGATTATAAAAAAGTTCATGGCATTAGCTAATATGAATTTCAGACTTGCTGTCTTGCTTTTATCAGTGTTGCTTTCTAACTTTTACCTTGTTTTGTTCAATTTCTGCAGGAAGGTGCTTTTGAGGGCAATTGATGTTCGCCTTTTTGCAGTTAGACAAGCCTTAAACACAGCTTATTCTCGTGCTGCATCTGCGTGTTTCAACCCCTGAAACCGTAGCTGAACTTTGAAACTTTGCGAATCAGTTTGGTGCTCATCGCTTGAAGTAAGAACTCTTCAAATTCTTTCTTCAATTATGTTGAGTAACCATTAATGCTAAAAGCTGAGGTTGAGTAACATTAAAAAATGCTATAACCTTTTTTAATGTTATGTCATGTTTTGGATTTTTTCCTCTTGTTTTGTGGCTTGTTTCTTATTGCGAGCAATGTTGACATCATTATGATTAGGCAGCTTCGCATTATTTATTGCTACTCAGTCCATCAATCTGAAAAATTATGTAACGTACCATGAAGCTAATTTATGGATAATGTATTAAAAAATTTTAAAGTTAAATCCTCTCATGAAATATTGTGTAGCTAACATTGTTGAAATAGAATTTAATATTAAAGTTTCAAGGTATATAGGCTGGAAACTTCGACGTATATTCCAGTGGCGAACCTGAATAGGCACTATACTGGTCTGCAATGAGGGTGGACAACGCCACGTACCTTGAAACTACTTATTAGCTAATCTTTAAAGAAAAAAACATTTTAGCAATAGTAGTGTTATTTGATATGTTGAAGCCAACTAGTCGAAGCATAATTTTTCTTTTAAATAACGTATATAGGCTATAAACCGATTGCATACATTCTCGTGGTGAATCTGAATATGCTGTGGAAAAACAGCTTTTTTTAATGTCGTCTTGTTTTGGATTTTTTCCTCTTGTTTTGTGGCTTGTTTCTTATTACGAACAATGTTGACATCAATGTGATTAGGCAGCTGCATATTATTTATTGCTACTCAGTCCATCAATCTAAAAAATTATGTAACGTACCATGAAGCTAGTTTATAGATAATGTATTAAAAGATTTGAAAGCTAAATCCTCTCATGAAATATTGTGTGGCTAACATTGTTGAAATAGAATATAATATTAAAGTTTCAAGGTATATAGGCTGGAAACTTCGACGTATATTCCAGTGGTGAACCTGTATAAGCACTATACTGGTCTACAGTGAGGGTGGACAACGCCACGTACCTTGAAACTACTTATTAGCTAATCTTTAAAGAAAAAAACATTTCAGCAATAGTAGTGTTATTTGATATGTTGAAGCCAACTAGTCGAAGCATAATTTTTCTTTTAAATAACGTATATAGGCTATAAACCGATTGCATACATTCTCGTGGTGAATCTGAATATGCTGTGGAAAAACACGCTTTGTAATTTTATGTCTTGTTTTTTTGGTTTTCTTTTTCCCCCTGTTTTGGCTTGTCTCTTATTAAGAGCAATTTTGACATCGGTGTGGATAAGGCAACTGCTTGTTACTGCATACTTCAATTGGTCATTTGCAAAGCTTTCGGTGCATCTAAGTGGAAACATACTTTCTTCACTCTAGGTTAATACCGTCCCTTCTTCTTGGTTTGTAGTTACATTCTCACTTTATATCGTTTGTTTGTTGGTGGATTTAACAATATATGCCATCTTTGCTCTCTTTTTGGCTGATTGATATATATCATTTAGATAAAATATTGAATTGTGTTACACTAACAACAATTGTAATGATTATAGTACATGGTATTTTTGGTATATCAAGATATTAAAGAATTTGATAAATTTCCATTCCTATGAACATGGGTGAATGACCTTTAATTGCTTTGACTTCCTATTTGTTATGCTGGTTGTGACAATCCTTTTTGTATTAAATCCAAAAGTTAAGATAATGTTGTTGGAGATTTTATTTTCTGTTATGTGTTTCTTTTGTCGTCTTCACTGATTTATTGTCAGTCAGTCCATCAAACTGTAGACATATGATTAATTTACAATGATAACCAATCTAAATGAGCATTACAAGAATACAAAACCAGAAACAGTAAAAAGCTCATAACCTGCCACCTAAAAG
>SNVD02001238.1:0-14586 GCA_013180625.2 Boswellia sacra | reverse complement strand
TTTCTCAATAATATAATAATATAACAAGTAACATAATTTTAAATGAGTAAAGCTATTTTTTCTAAATGAAATCTCAAATTTTGGATCTAAATAAAATAGTAAGAGATTTTGAAATGAATGCTTTAAGATAAAATCTTGGGTTCATATATAACTAAGGAATCTTTTAACAAAATTTATTGACATAAATTTTAGTCATTGATTATATTTTAATTAAATAGTTAGGATAGTTGATAAGTTCATATCATTAACTATAATTTTGAATTTAAATCTTAACCCTTAGATTATCTGAAATCAAAAGATAAAAATTGGTATCTAAATTTATTTATGTTAAAATATGCGTGTTGTGGCCGGCAATTTGTCCACCCGTAGTAAAACACCAAGTTACCCTTCCAATTCAACTCAATAGCCCTGACACAATTGGATATTTTCAAGCAATTTCCTAAGAAAGCTTGTTAGGTCATTATTAGAGCATGCATCTAATGAAAGGCCAATTCGTACGGACCTCTCAGGCTGCGTTATAGCCAACTAATGAATACAGGTACCTCCAAGGTTGGGTTCGCAACTAGCTAACTAATGAATAGAGGCATCTCTACAGCTGGGTGACAGCTAACTAATGAATAGATGCATCTCTAGAGCTGGGTGGCAGCTAATTGATGAATAAGAGGCACCACGAGAGCTGGGTCATAACTAAGTACCAAGCAGAGCACTCTTAAGGCTGGTCACAACCAAAGTACCGATTAAAGCACACTCTCACGGTATTCCTAGTATGTGTTAGTTTCCTGTTTACTTAATTTTCTAAAATATAACTGTTTTTAATTAGCAGAATCACAATAGGATTAGAAGAACTTATAAGAATCCTATTTTACTAGGAGTCATATATAGGACATTATCCTAAATCACTTTAACGTGTTTACCGTATATCGAGTGTGTGATTATATCCTATTTTCTATTAATCCTGATCGATGTAATTTCCAAAGAGGATTTAATTTTTGCAGCTAAAGGAAAAAAATACCTACAATCCGGAACATTTATGTAGCTGTCTTTGCAGCTTTGGGAGAAGTGCATTCATCAACGTCTGAAGAAGAGTGAGCTGAAGTGAATCTGTTCTTTCTGTTATTATCTTTGTGTGTAAAGCCTTAAGCTTCAACTGGTACATTACAAATTGTGTAAGCTAGAGTGTGAGTGATAATACAAGTTTGTAATTGCCTGTTTAATTAAATGTTATTTGATAGTATCGTGTTGAGAGTGCAGTGATAGAAGAAAGTTAAGTCACGTTCTTGATGTGAACAAGTTTTACGTAAACTAGACGTTAAAAAGAGAAGGATTTTGTCATTATAAGTTCTTGAATTTTTAAAACCAAAGATAATGCTCGTTACTGACCATAAATATAAGTTCTTATAACCGAATTATATAAAATTACTGTATCATTTTAATTTATAATTACTGATTTTAATTTTAACAACTATCCATAACCTTCAAATTTCACTGTAATATACTCCAATTTAAGACACACAATTTTGTGAAATTTAGGTTAATATATTATTTATTATTTTATATTTTTGTGAGGCGTGTCGTGTGTACGGTGGTGATGTAAAAGCAGTGGGGTGATGTAACGACCGAAAAAAATAATAATAAAAAAAAATAAAAAACAGTGGTGGTGGGATGATGCAACGGTCACTAGTTAATTTGGCCGCTGAATATGGTGGTGAATTTTAACTCAGCCATCACGCCGAAGTTGACAAATTTCTTTTTCCTAATTTACCCTTTTTTTTCATTAACTTGCAATAAATTTTTACTAACGAAACATCATGATTCATATTTTGAAGGACGTTAAAGGTTAGTGTGTTGGATATACATATTGATCAATCTTTTATTAACAAATATATGTGTAATGTTCCAAAACATCTCGAATGTGTTAAAATTTCCAAAATTGATTAGAACTTCCTTGGACCGAGTAATTGTTTCGAAATTTAATATAACAATATATCATCCTTGTTTTTTACCATGGTACGTACTTACTTTGCAACCCAATTAACAAAATATCACCATCGACATTAATTTCAATATATTCTTGTTTTCGTTAATTGCAGAAGTACAAATACAATACAACCTGTATTTCTTAGATTCATGTACAAAAATATTATACTAATACCAAAACAAACCCACATGCATGTGCACGTGTACATAGAAAGCCATTCAGCCAACATTTTATTTAGTATATAGAGTGTGAGGGAATGACCTTGCACTACGTACGTACTCTTAATATGTATATAGAGAGTCAGCTGCCATAACATGATGAACTTGCAATAAAAAGACGATAGCAATAAAAATAATATAGTCATAAGATTAATTAAGTAGCAGTAACAGCTATTTTCATGCCGAGCTGGCAATGACCAAAATAGCTGCAGATGAAGTAGTTTTGTCCCTGGACCAGCTTGATATGATCATGCCCCGTATGATATACTTTGGCCCCTTCTGGCGTTGTGCAATCGTCGTAACCAGTCTTGTTTACAGCAACCACGTTGTGGAATAAACGAATATACTGGAATACTTCATGTATAAAAAGGTGACAAAATAAATGAGTGATAATATAGAATTAATATTAGCTCTTAATCATTGGAAAGCACTTATAGATAATATATATCACCTCCAAAAAATTCATACATAACTTGGTCTATATTTGTTGGGAATCTTTGGTTGTTAATTTTGTTAAATATTTTGCTTAACAGTTTTGATATATAAAACGCAAAATATAACTTTTAAAAAGAAAAAATGAAAAAGTTCCATATATGAGTGCTGCATATATGTACTACTAAACTCACCAAGAAAATCACCGGCCTTGAAATGCTTGCCTTTGGGCCAGCGATCAACGGCGAAGGTCCAACCTAAAGGACCACCAACAGTGTAGTTTGCTGCTTCGCTCAGCTCACAGTAATGGAATAGCAACAAACCCATCATCACTGCTGTGGCAACCAGTGCACTGCCTCTAGTAGTTCGTACCATCTTTAATTAAATATATATATATATATATATATATATATATATATTTTAAGAGATATATAGAAACAAGATTTGTAAACCAAAAGAGCGAGAGACAAGAAGATTCTATTATGTGTCTATCACTAGCAGGCCTTGAGTGGCTGTGCCTTTATATGGAGTTGCTGGGACTTCAGCTGCTGGGGCCATTTCCTTGAACATGAAAACCTAACCAAATCATTTGTTCTTTGCCTAATTAAATCGCATCGTTTTGATTTAATAATCATTCATACAAAGTTTATCATATTTTTTAAAACTTAAGTGTTGATTAAATATCTTTAATATACTCTCTAATTTATAAAGGATTCATGTACACTTAAATTGTAGACTGAATCAAGCCTTACATACCTTAACAACAGTTAATATAACTTTGATACATATTAGATTTGTCACTTTATCTAAAATCTTAAGCTTATAGATATAAACTTAAAATAATATTTAAATATTTTCTAACTGTAGCCCTAATAAAAAATTAATAGTATTTATTTTCAAACTCAAAGTGTTAATTTCTTTTAAAAGAATAACTTTGAAATTGAAATCATATATCAAATAATTTACTTTTCTATATGGATGATTAGGTTAAAAGTTGGGAGCTTAGCTGAGTCTATTAAAATAGAGTCACGATTGTTCAAATCTACTAGAGTTGAAGGAATATAAAAGATTGACAATCATAAGGGAAAATGAGTTTTCAAAGCCGAGAAGATGTACTTCATCGTCTCATATGGTCAATGATTCACACATTTCTAGGTTCGTCTGGTCATTAATTCACACTTAATAGATGTCAACATGTGGGACACTCCAAAGAATTATCACGATACTTCTTATAAAATCCACAATTAAAATGTTTTGGTAAATAATGTTGTTTCTTAAACAAATGCGAGATCGAGTATCCTTCTATGTATTAATTTATGAAAGTCTTCTATAGAACAGACGTCACATTATTATTTTGTTTATTTAATAAAATTTCATCGTACATATATTCATTTCAAAGATAATCGATCATGATTGTGGTATAAAGCAAAAACATGAAGCAAGAAAATTTTAGATTTATTTTAAATATATATACTTCTTATTAGAGATATAGTATATACATAGACTTTTGCTCTCGTGTGATATAGGTTAATTTGATTCAAATTAAAACGTACACAAACTGAAATATTGAAATCAGGCATATCTCATATACAAAATGCTGAAAATCTTGTAAACGTGATCTATGAAGTAATCGTTGTGAGAGAAATAGGAAAAACATCGATACTTGATTATAGCATAGTCAATCGATACTTGATTATAACATAGTCAATAACGTATTATTAAATAGATAATATTATACCTACAATCAATTACTTATAATTTGAGTTGGCATATATTCACTGAAAGAGGAAAAAAAAAATTATATTTCTAATTGAATTTTATCAATTCAGATTATAAGTAATTAATTGTAAGATTTAGTTAAAAATGTAGTATTATCTTTATTAGATAGTATGAACACTTGGAAATTAAAGATCGTCTTCACTTTTACACGTAGAAATACGTCGCTTCTAAGTAGACCACTTGTTTCTAGGAAGTAGTCTCCAATATTGGTGTAAAGGGTTGACTGAGAATGGATAGAAAAATAAATTAAGAAAGAGATAAATCTGGAAAACATGGGAAAGGAAGTAGAAAGTTTCATTTGAAAGCTCATACAAGGGACCACACATTCAACTTCGTAGTAGTATACGTTCACCCCCAATTATCCCATTATGCGACCATGCCTAGTTTATATACTCAAGACTTTCCTTACAATTATTTAATATGGGATTATATAACAAATCTTTAATTTTTAGGGTGAGAGTCATAGTCATGACTATCCACGTACATTTTGTTTTTTTCTAAACACTAAAATCCTTGTACTATTGTTACCCGATCTAGGCATTTGATGTAAATTAGGTTTACTCATCTGGGGAAGTTAACCATCCTTATAAACCCAAGACCTTCTCTATAAATATTTAATATGGAACAAAAAGAAGATAATTTAATGTGCTTTTTTTCTAGCTTAAGACTAATTTTTAGTGGATTTTTTTGGTTTAAAATCAAAATAGATGATCTTAATTTTTTTTAAGGTTTGATAATAATTTTTAAGTTGATTGCTTCTATTAACGAAAATGTCTAAAAACTAATAATATAACATGTATGCCCATATTAAACATTAAATATGTTCAATTTGATTACATTGTCTAATTAATTAATAGTTTTTAGTTTTTACTCATTGTAACACAATGACATCTGTTAAAATTACTTAAGCGCTCAAAAATGGCAAAATTAACTAGTTAACATGGGATTTATAATGATAATCAACATGTACTTGATGAACAAATATGGTGGGGATGAGATGACTAATGTTTCAAAATTACTAGTATGTTAAGGAAGATGAGGTGCCATATAAAATAACTGTAGGGAAAACTGACAAAATGCCCAAGGATTTTACTAAAAAAAAAAAAAAGAATTAAAATTAATAAGGGTAGTTTGGAACATTAAACAAAAGAATTCAAATTAGATACTTTTTCATTCCAATAAAAGCTATAAATTTGAATTTTTCCATTAAAATTGATCAATTATATGATTTCATACTTAAGCGAAAAAAATACAAATATATGATGCTTTATCTGACTTCTAATTCTCTAAGATGCCCTTATAAAATTCATTTATTTCCTATCTGCATGTAACTAATATTAAAAAAATATATATTCTATCTCATTAATTTATATGATTGTCTTGAAATATTTTTAAAAGTTATTATTATCGCATACCTTGTTCTTACATCAAATCCTATAGTAGAAAATAACTTTCAAGCAAGTATACATATTTAAATAAAATTCATTAGGATAAAGTAATTAAAACTATAAATTTTATAATCAATAAATACTTTAATATTAAGTGTATCAAAATGTTATTTCATAAACATTTTAGTATCTGCTTAAACACAAATGAAGCTAAAAAATATAAGAATATATATTTAGACCTCTTTTAAACTTTAGTTTAATTCAAACAACTTTAGATTTTAAAAAAACCACCTTATTTTATATTTTTCTTTATGATTTTAATTTAAGGATGAAAATATAAAGAACTCAAAAAATGTGGCAAAGCGACCAAAGAGGTCAAAGTTTATTAAGCTTTCCAAAAGCCCCAAAACCGTGAAAAGTAAAAGGCCTATAACTATTTAAGGGCAAATGGAACCGACAAGGCTTCCCACATCAGCCCATAAAATTTGAGTAGGAAAAGTTAATTTAAACATTCATTCCACACAACATCAACCCACAGGCTGTGCTTCAAACTCCATGTAGCTTTCACTCATATTTCACTCCTTAGATTTGTGGAATTGGTGACGTGGCATAGTGTTGATGTTGCACTAGTGTAGATAGGCAATTGTACGGCTGAATTGTATTTGAGTAAAAAATGTCCGAGTATATAAGGATGATAAAATGTATCGTTGGGTTGAGGATCTACAGGGATTCACCTCTACTAGGGTAACGATGACGTAAAATTCTAATCCCCATATTGTGATGAGGCGAGAACGGGTTTACTACAACCCACCTTACACCCGCCCCGTATCCTACCATTATATATAAAAATATGAAATATATTCTTATTTTTATTTCATACAATAAACTATTACATATAAAAAAATATTTAAAATTATAAATGCTATTTTTATTTGATATTTAATATATTGATTATTTGAAAAACGTGAAATTATATTATTGTCTAAAATATTGTGTTATTTTGTTAAAACTCTAAGTTTAATTATAAAAAAGATGTTGCCATGAAGAATGGGGTAGGGTTAGGAAAAACATTATCTGCATGAAGATTCCCTATTCCATCCTACCCTAAAAAACATAGGAAATGGATAGGGGATGGGGCTTAAATTAAACAATGGGTTGGGGAATGAAAAGGGCCTCCCACCCCAGCCCCACCTCATTGCCATCCCTGCTAGTATCTGAGTACCTATGGCATTAGAGATGTAGTAAAGAGACATGAAGAATACTAGAGATGTAGTAGAGAGTGGAAATGGGCGAAGAGCTGGATTAATTATAGTGGAGGTTGTGTTAGAGATCTGCCTTAAGAGTATATATATTTTTCAAGATAATGTCACAGACCACCCTGATGCGTTCGAAACTAGCAAGTATACTAGTCGCACAAATAATAAAGTGATGAGTAAGATATCGTTCCCACGAGGATTGATTCTAATTGAATTTGTTATTCGAAAGCGAAAACAGAATAAAGGGGGGGTTTTGTTGATTGATTAACTAAACTCAAATCGAAAGCAAATGAAGAATAATACAATGCAAAGTTAAATCAATTGAGAGATACACAATGAAAGAAATCTGGTTAAGGGGTTATTCTCTACACACGATAGGATTTCCAAATAATCATTAGAATTGCATCCAATGACCCATTGAAATTATCAACGTAGTAACAACAGCTCTGTTATCCAAATCTTTCCTTACTTTGTTGTTAAATAAAACAGGCTCTTTATTTAATCTCTATCCATTAAACAACCTAGAACAAGCTCTCTAAATTTAATTCAATGGATGCATTACGATAAGAAAGATAGGTTGATCTAAGCAATAAACACACAAGCTCGATTATTTAACTTAGGTTGTATTCTCCAATTGCAATCTCTGATCACAATTTTGATACTAAGGATTAGAAATTCAAGACAATTACGGATCAAGATTTCTAGTCTAGCAATAGACAATATCCAGATTATATTCAGTTGGCCACCCAAATACAATCCAGCAAGCAATCATAAGCATTAGACATGGGAAAATACAAGCAACTTCAATTAGAGAATTGGATAACAACTTCTTGCACAATCAAATTACAAAAACCATATCAGGGGCTTTGAAATCACCCTCAACCAATTCAGATTCAGGTACACATGTTTAAGAACGTGGTAAATACAATACAACATGGAGACATTCCAGAAAATGAAAGGGAAGGGAAAAACTTAGCAAATTTGATGTAATTCTCTTTGGATTGTAGTTCTTCCTCTTTCCAAGCTTCCTTTCTCCTTCAAGAACTCCAAGAGATGAAAGAATTTCAGAGCTGCAGCCTCCACCACGTTTCCCCCTTTTCAAGTTATGAAAATAAAACCCTAAAATGTGTTTAAATACTCTGCTACAGTAACGTGCTACAGTGTCCCGTATTATACATGCTACAGTGATGTGTGGAATTACATTTCTACACTTCTCACACTGTTTTGATTACAACTTTCGGTACACTGAATGGATTCATAAACCGTAAATTTCTCCAAAAGTAGACTTCGAGAGCTTTTCAACGGTATATGATATGTCATCGGGTTCATTGTATATCAATACAATTAAATCCGAGAAGATGGTGACTAGCAGAGGTGAAAATGAAGGGTTTTACTCCATTTTTGTGCAAGTTGCTCCAAAACTCCTACAAACATCAAAACAACACAAAAAACATAAAAATACCAAGGAATATAGCAAAGAAACATGGACGAATTGATATGAAAATGATATATAAAAGACACTTATCAAATTCCCCCACACTTAGACTTTGCTAGTCCTCGAGCAACTACTACAATATGAAATAAAACTAAACCGAAACAGAATCAACAAAAAATTAAAACACACAAATGCTTCATCTTGCAAATAGGCCTCAAAGATTGTACTTAATTATAACCAAGGAAAACTTCAAAATAATGCACTTGATCAAGAATTTTATCTCAAAGATTAGTTTCGCTTCATTTCAATTCCTCAAGTGTGTGTTTGTAGAGCCATTCTCACCTAATCACTTGTAACCCGGACGAGTTTATGCATAAAAATGAATCATATTTAATATTGAAGATGTGTGTATAAATGAACTCCATAGGCCTGCTTTCAAGTCACTCTCCACTAATGTAGACATGCACAACACCAAGGATCAAGTAGGACTTTATTAAGCTTGTAACGTTTGGCTTGGGTGAAGGTATGATAAAGGATAATATTTTGGCTCAAATCACCCACAATCACATAAATCATTCAAGACTATGTAGAGCTCAACCCTATAACACAACTTTATTTCAATTCATCAGGTTACTCCCCCAAACTTATTTAGAACACTCAATCTTTTTTTTTTTTTTTTTTTGCAGAAAACAAAAGAAAACTACACCCTCACACTTTGTTGTTTCATTCCTTTTAAGAACACTTAAGGGTATAGATCTCTTATTCTTCTTCTTTTTTTTTCTTTTTTTCTTTTTTTTCTTCTTTTTTTTTTATTACACTTCCCCTCCCCCACACTTAAAACAACACATTGTCCTCAATGTGTAAGTACGTGGACGATAAGTACAGATTGGCTTTTTTTTTTTTTTTACCAACACAATAGGACTCACTTGCATTGCTTACGACACATCCCAACCTCCTCTAACTTCCCAAAACCAGAACATAGCTCAGAATTAAATTGTGAATGATCAACATGCTCATAGGTAAGGGATAAACTGTTTGGAACAAATTCATTTGAGGTTAGGAAATCTTTAGTGAGATAACAAAGAAAAAGGCTTACAAAGGCTCAAAGGGGTAACTAGGGATCAATTTCAGTCAAGGTTGGCTATAAGGCTCAAACCAAAGATGGCCTAAATCATTTCCCCAATGTTGCACAGTCTAGGATTTCGCCTCGAGTGACCATCAAACAAGTTCTAGAATTCATTGAAATCTGGAGAAACATTTAAATTACATAAACTTTCTCTAAGTGAACAAATAAATCAGTGATAATAGCTCAGTGCTCAATGTTGCGCAAGGAATCAAAAGCAAAGCGAAAACCAATAAACATTTCAAGCACACAGATCCCTGCATCATTTATCATTTTCCAAGAGTTATTCTTAATTCAATCATTATCTTATCATCGACCCACAAAATGCAAGAAAAGAGGTACGTGGCGTTGTTACACCTGAGTCAAGATTGTATATTTCAACAATCCTTAGGACCAGTAGCCGCAGACTTAAGGTTTCCAGCCTATATACCTTTATTATGAAAGAACAAAACAAGAAACAAGACACTGCAAACAACATGAAATAAACAAACTACAGATTTATTGAGAGAGAATGCGTTTCAAGAGTTAAGAAAACCCCATATTCTGCCATTCTCAGGTTTTTCCACAATGTTTTTTTTTTTTTCGAATCGGAACTGATATAGACAAAAACACACAACAACTCTAAATTACACAAAACTAAACTTACTCATAAAATAACAAAGTCAAACAAGCCAGCAAGCAAAAAAAAGTCAGTTAGAATGGGTCTAAAAAGTTTAGAAGTTAGCCTCCTTATTCAGCCATTATGGATCTAAGAAATTCAGAATGCGTTTCAAGAGGAATTAAACTTTTTAAGCCACCACTCTAAAAGCCATGATTAGAAAATATTACTTGGGGTGAAAGAAATAACCTGAAAAAAAACTCAAAAGAAATGACATGAAAAATCTCAAATAAACATACTAAAAAGAAAGTAAACAAAAACGAAGCAAACCAACAGATAGAGATTACAGATGGAGCGTTAAATCCAGTTTACGCCTCTTATTGCCTTCTCAAAACCAATCTATCCGAGCCATTGTTGAATCAGGCGAATAGACGAATTCTTGTAATTTGTCAATTAACTCCCCTGCAGTTGAAGCTGTAACTAGGATTTGCCTCGCCGACTGTGAGATAAAGTTTTTTTCTACTACTTGATCAAGAAAAGACAACAAACCATCAAAAAAATTATTGACATTTAACAAACCAATGGGTTTCCGATGGATGTTTAGCTGTGCCCAAGAGGTGATTTGAAATATCTCCTCTAATGTACCATAACCACCGGCCAAAGCTATAAATGCATCAGATTTAATGACCATATGTGCAATACGCTCATGCATGCTAGAGACCTGTAACTCTTCCCCGATTGTGTTGCCTACGATATTTCGTACAGCTAATGGTTTAGGGATAATGCCGAGAACTTTGCTTCCTCCTAAGGATGCAGCTGTCGACACACACCCCATTAACCCAAGACTACCCCCCTCCATAAATCCTGTCTCTTATACACATCTAGATGTGTATAAGAGACAGGTCCTACCAAGATCAAGAGCTGCTGTTGTAAACTCTCCATCTTTACCAATTGCGATCCACAAAATACGCATATATTTTGGAGTCGCCGAATTGGTGTTTTCTCCATTTCTACAAGTGCTCTAACCTTGTGTAAGACAATGATGCACGTTAGGTAATATGCTTTTCAAGTGTAAGACAGATTATAATAATGACATTTGAAAATATGGAGAATGGATATATACACACGTAAAACTCTCAAATTTGACACATGAGGACATAATTTCGGTGGGGGTTGCTCGATGCAGATTTATCGCCCCAAGATTTGAAAAAATGAGATATGCTTTCGGCGAGATTTGACAAAACCTACACACTTGTCTCCCACGTGAAGCATGGAAAATGGAGATACACTTTCGGCGGGGGTTGACAAAACCCCCTCACTGGTCTCCCACGTGAAGCATAAAAAATAGAGATACACTTTCGGTGGAGGTTGACAAAACCTCCACACTTGTCTCCACGTGAAGCATAAAAAATGGAGATACACTTTCGGTGGAGGGTGACAAAACCTCCACACTTGTCTCCCACGTGTACTTATGCCATAGGGTAGTCATATGGTTTGTCAAAAAGAAAACTTGAAAGTAAAACAAACAAAATCAACAAACAACAACAACACAAAAACAACATTGATAATCAGATCAAACGAAACAAGAAAAAAAAATTCTACAACAACAACACACATTCAAATCTACAAGTAGTTGTGATTGTGGCTCACATCTTCCTCTGGTTTTACGTCCAGTAACGGCTGAAACGCCTTCTATGAGTCGGGGATTTGCTTCCCATCCAGTTTTCTTATAAACTGGCAAACAGGGTCGTTTTTAGTCAGATTCCCTATACTATAACATTGCAATTCATCACGAAATTGTGTCCATAGATTAAGCAATTCACGCTGAACAAGTCCGCAAGAATATGACTCAAGAGTTAATAAAACATTATCCAGCGACTCATTACTAAGACCATTCTTAATAAATGAGAGTTTATCTTCTCTATTCCTGGACACAAAACCTAATGAACGACAAGTCTGGTTACAATTCCATCTAGCACATTTATAGCATACTTGTAACCTCTTCGCTCTTCGCCTCTTGGCGTAGTAGCTTTTCCCTAGACCAGGCATGTTTTTTGTGAGATTAATGTCAGGCTCACCTGACAATCTCACCTTGGCTTCAATAAGCCACCGGATATCCGCAGGCACATTTAGGAGCATCAATGCCCAAAGTCTAGTCATCTGTACTTTATAAATTTGAAACACAGCATTTTGAGGAAGTGAAGGGAAATATTTACGAAGGTTCGACAGAAAGATATCAGCATCCATGGAAGAGGAGAAAAGGAGAGATATTACCGATAATGCGATTGAATTTGTTCTTCTCCCAGATATGCACGTTTCAAACCTTCGGGCAATGGCTTCAACTCCCGTTTGAATGTTTCCTCAAGCTGTTGCACAAATGAGTTCGAAGTACGGAATAATCATATTAAACACAAGAAAAGAAAAGAAAAGAAAATAGAGACACATAAAAGAAATAAAAACACAAGAGCAAATGAAAGTCAAAAACAAACAACAAAGCAAATGAGAAAAATGGCAAAGAGAGATAAAACCTGATCAATTATAATAGCCCATGAGAGGAATCTCCTCGAAACACAAAAATTGATCAATACTACATTCTTTTCTTTGTCTCTTTTTATTTATATTTCAAAAATATTGAGGTTTGCCTCCCAATAACGTGCTTGTTAACGTCCTCAGCTGACGTTAAGCTGTCCTCAACCATCAACGTAAGTTGGCTCGTAGAGAGGTACATCATCGATGTCCTGCATCACTGAATTCTCATAGTAAGGCTTCAACCTGTGCCCATTCACCTTGAATACTTTATCCGTTTTTAAGCTCTTGATTTCCACTGCACCCTGGGAAAAACATTAGTAATAACAAAAGATCCAACCCATCGAGATCGTAATTTACCTGGAAATAACTTGAGGCGAGAATGAAATAAAAGAACTTTCTGTCCCACTTCAAAATTCTTCCTGGAGATCAGTTTATCATGAAATGCTTAGTTCTCTCCTTGTAAATTCTGGAATTCTCATAGGCATCATTTCTAAGTTCTTCCAATTCTTGCAGTTGAAGCTTCCTTTGTTCTCCAGCAGCATCCATCTCCAGGTTACAAAGCTTTACTGGCCCACCATGCTTGTGTTCGATGCTTACTGGAAGGTGACATGGCTTATCTAGACTAACCTATACGGCGACATCGCAATAGGGGTCTTGTAAGCAGTTCGGTAGGCCCAAAAGTGCATCATTCATAGTAGGCTCCATCTTTCTACTCGGATCACTATCTTCTCGAGAAATAAACTGACTTCCCGATTGAAACTTCAACTTGACCACTAGTTTGTGATGATATGCAGTAGACACCTTGTGAGTGATGTGTATTTCTTGAGCAAGGCTTCAAATGATCGGTTGTAGAAGTGTGTCCCTCTATCGCTAATCATGGCTTTTGGTGTTCCAAATCTCGCAAAAATGCTAGATTTCACAAAATCTACAACAACTTTAGAATCATTAGTTCTCGTAGCTTTTGCTTCTACCCATTTAGAAACATAATCCACAGCAAGTATAATGTAAATATTACCAAATGATGAAGGAGAAGGACCCATGAAATCAATACTCCACACATCTAAAATCTCGACAATAAGTATAGGGTTTGTGGCATTTGATTTTTGGCACTTAAATTACCTGTCCTTTGACAACGGTCACAAGCTTTGCAAAATAGATATGCATCTTTGAACAATGATGGCCAGTAGAATCCACAATCAAGAACTTTATGGGCTTTTCTTTTTGGTCCGAAATGACCTCCACATGCATAAGAATGACAGAAGGTTAAAATTGAATTAAATTTAGATTCAGAAATGCACCTTCTTATCCACTGGTCAGAACAAGCTTCCATAAAGTGATGGATCATCCCATATGAATAGGTGGCAATGTTTTGACTTCTCTCTTTGAGCTCGAGTCAAGTCAGTGTAGCTCTGTTTAAAGTAAGTAATAACCAATATCTGCATACCAAGGGGCGCTACATGTAGAGACAGCAATGTTCATTCGGGAAAACTTTCTTCGTAATGGCAGTACATCCTCGTCATGGACAATGCGATGAGATGGTCTGCAACTAAGTTTTCACTTCCCTTCTATCTTGAATCTCCAAGTCAAACTCCTGTAAAAGGAGTATCCACCTGATAAGCCTTGGTTTAGCATCTTTCTTTGTGAGCAAGTACCTCAAGCTGCATGATCAGAATAAACGGTTACTTTAGTACCAATCAAATAAGATCGAAACTTTTCTAAAGCAAAAATAACTGCTAGCAGCTCTTTCTCATTGGTAGAATAATTAAGTTGAGCATCATTTAAAGTCCGAGATGCGTAATAAATGGCATGTAGAACTCTGCCAATTCTTTGACCTAAAACGGCACCCACAG
>SNVD02001237.1:0-14253 GCA_013180625.2 Boswellia sacra | reverse complement strand
ATTAGCACAATGTGCAAGTTGCTTAGATAACACTTTTCAATTCAAGATGATGTGCAAACTACCTCGATTAGGCTCCCCAGTCAGCATGATGTAAAAATTGCCTACATTAGGCTTCTCAATTCAACACGATGTGCAAGACACATAGACTAGGCAGCTCAGTCTCGATGAGATTCCTCTCAAGCCTATGTGCAAAGGTAGCTTCATCTCAACGAGAGTTCTCTCAAGCAACACGATGTGCAAAAGCAACTCCATCTCGATGAGACTCAGCGATGACCTGAAGTAGCATAGAAATTCAAGTAGTGCCATATACAAGATACCTGGAATAAACAATATTATGAAAAGGATCACCAAAAAAATGAGAATTGCCATAGCTAAAGACAATCGAATAGGGCTATTATTTTGAGGAAGGAAGTTCAAGTTTGATGTTCACCTTGAATAAAGCATCTCCTTTGAATAAGGCATCCACTTCGAAGAAAGAATGCCCCCTTGAAGAAGGCATTTACCTTTAAGAAAGAACTTGTAGTCCACCTTGAAGAAATAATGCCCCCTTGAAGAAGACATCTACCTTTAGGAAAGAATTCATAGTCCACCTTGAAGAAGGGATCTTGAAATGGAAATTTGAGTTCAACTTAAAAAGGAAATCCACCTTAAACAAGGAATTTCACCTGAAAAAAAGGAATTGAAGAAGAACAACTTGGAATGAAATTTGAGCTACATCAAAGGATAGATTTTCGATAACTGGGCCCATGTGAAAAATTACTATTAAGACTAGAAAGAAGCTTCGTTGGAAGACAACATAGAATACGGTAAAGTCTATAACTTATTTGAATTTATCATCATGAATTATTTGACATTTTACAGGAACTTGTAAGAATGATGAAGAGAACTTAGTGAATCCAGGAATCAACAACCTGATTTGAACTCCCTAGTGAAGGGTCTTATAAATGCAAAATCTAAAGAGATCAAGAACAAAGAATAGCAAATCAAGAATTTTCCCCAGTGGACTAGAAGGAATCAAGAATGCTTGAAAAAAGGGCATGAAACCTAATGAATGTAAAGACTAAAGAACATTAAAGAAGAATGAAGAATACTTAGAATAAGAGCATGAAACCTAACGGATATAGAGTCTGAAGAGATCAAAGAAGAATACTCAGTTGAAGGCAAGAAGAATGAAAAGGTCTAAAGATTGCGAAGCAGTGCGTGATAGACATTTTCCTAATAGGCATGCAATAAAAGAAACTCTAGGAAGTATGTGCACTTAAAAGTGTTTTAAGCCCTTAGAATAGGCATAAGCTATAAGAAGAGACGCACCGAAGAGTGTTGAAAACCTTAAGAAGTATGTGCACTAAATAGTGTTTTAAGCCCTTAGAATAGGCATAAGCCCTAAGAAGAGGTGCACCAAAGAGTGTTGAAAACCTTAGAAAGTAGGTGCACTTAAGAGTGCTTAAAGCCCTTAGAATAGGCGCATTGAGGAGTGCTAACAAACCCTAGGAAGGAGGTGCACAAAAGAGTGTTAGAAACTCAAAGAAGTAGGTGTATTGAAGGGTGTTTAGGATGCACTTCATGCATTAGAACGATGCATTTATCTGCACTATAAGAGTACACATTCTGCATCATAAGAATTCATCTGTCTGTACCAGAAGAGTGCATTGCATGCATTAGAAAAATGCATATCAGCCCTTGAGTAGGCAAACTAGCCCTTGAGTGGGCACATAAGCCTTGTAAATGGGCATATTAGCCCTTGAATGGGCATGCTAGCCCTTGAATGGGCATATTAGCCCTTGAATGAGCACACCTTTTTCTAAGAATGGAAGAGGAAAGAAGATGAAGAGAAGTCTAACAAAATCAAGATGAAGGTGAAGACTTCAAGATAGGAACAGAAAAGATAAGTAAGAGTACTTTATCGATTTCTATGTCTCACAAACTTATCCAAAGGAAGGGGCAAGCTGCAGACACTTGATTTTTGAGGCTCAATGATGAAACAAAATATTTGAAGGCCCCACAAAAAAGAAGCAGCACCAAATATTCTAGATGAAATCAAGGGCAGTATGACCAAACTAGTGGGTCAGATGATGAGCATGTTGAAGAGTATCAACTAAGAAAGTTCAGTCAATTAGGACGACCTCTATCTAAATTATTTGAGGAGCTCTGTGCCCAATTTCTATTGTTCCCATTTGTTAGCCCTAAGGCTATATGATAATTTTGATGATAACAATACACATTGATTCATTGAGATTTACTAATATATTTATTTATGTGCAAGAATAAGATTATTGAAATAATTATAAAATCAAGAAGGGGTTTATTAAAATGAATTGTAGAAGCTAAGGAGAAGACTACATGTTAAAGGCATCAAAGTTTAAGTACAAGGTTTGATTCAAGGAATGTGATATTTGAGCAATGTTCTATCAATTGGTCATATATTTCTCTACAAATGTCCAAATAATGTGATTCTTGAGCCTTTGGAAAACTTATTCAATTTATAACATGTCATATGTTTTAAAGAAATTCAAATTTTAAGTGCAAGATCGTCCAAATCATCATGCAAAGTGAAAGACAAATGGAAGCAGCTGACATGAGTACCGAATACTCTTTTGGACATATCTTGAGCTATAAAAATCAAAATGACTTGATTCTTGTGGCATTAGAAAGATAACTTAATGGGGCACATTTCATATGTTTTGAAGAAATTCAAATTTCAAATGGAAAACCGACATAATTGACATGCAATTCGGTGGACTGACACAGAGAAGAAAAATCAACTCACATAAGCACCGAATGGTGTTTTGGCCATATCTTAAGGTAGAGATATCCAATTGCTTTGATTCTTAATGTTTTGGAAAGCTTATTCAAATATGAAGATCTTTTATGTTTTGAAGAAATTTAAATTTCAAATGGAAGGCTGACAGAATTATCATTCAAATCAGTGGACAGACACATGGAAGAAAAATCAACTCACTTGAGCACTGAATGGTGTTTTGACCATATCTTGAGCTACAGATATCCAAATGACTTGATTCTTGATGCGTTGGAAAGCTTATTCAAATGTTCAGCTCTTTTATGTTTTACAGATTTTCAAATTTCAAACGGAACATTGACAAAAATGGCAGACAAGATTAGGGTTTTTATGGTGGGCAGAAAATTTGGAGATGGTGTCTTCACTTGATTAAGTTCATCCTATTTGCCTATAAAAGGAGCCCTTCTCCCATGCATTCAGCAGTGACTGTCTCTTATACACATCTAGATGTGTATAAGAGACAGAGTCTATAGAGCTTTTATATTCTTTATCTACTCTTTGAAGAGAGTTGTACTTTTGTTGTAGAAATTTTCTTTGGTTTTGTATTGTGGTGAGAGTGAGATCTTCTTGTAAAGGATAAAAGTTATCCTTGAGAGAACTCTTTCCTTGGTGAGGTTGTTCATCAAGAAGAACTCTTGGTGTGGTTTTATCAAGAGTTGAAGGAAAAAAGTCTTGGTGAAGTTGTTCATCAAGCAAGTTGTAAAGTATTCTACAACTTAGTGGAAAGCCTAGCTTGTGGAGGAGCTAGGAGCCCGTGGACGTAGGCAAGGTTTGCCGAACCACGTAAATTGAGTTTGCACTCTCTCTATCCCTATACTCTTTACATTTACTTTCACTTGAGATTATTTATTATTGCTATTCTCTTGATTGCATCTTAGATAACTTCTATTTTCATCTTCTTCACTTCTATTCTCAAAAGAAAAAGTGAAATAATTTTATCTTTCAAGAAAAGTTTTATAAATTCGTTTTGATAAATAAAACCCAATTCACCCCCCCTCTTGGGTTGTCATACCGGGGTCAACAAGTGGTATCAGAGCAAGGTTGCTCATTTTTTTTTTAAATCTTAACCGATTTTGAGCTATGGCAACTTTTAATTCAACTTCATATGTTGAGGGACTTTCTATCTCTAGACCTCCATTTTTTTAATGGAAGTGATTACTCTTATTGAAAAATTAGAATGAGTATTTTCTTAAAATCTTTTGATTATGATTTGTGGTCTATTGTTTTGGAAGGACCTTTTGTTCCTACCAAAATTGAAATGGGGAATGCATGCTTAAAGAACCTAAAGAGTTTAGTGAAGATGATAAAAAGAAATTGAGTTTGAATGCTAAAGCTATGAATGTGTTGTATTGTGCTCTAGATAGAAATGAGTTTAATAGAATATCTACTTGTTCTACGGCACAAGAAATATGCACACACTTGAAGTAACTCATGAAGGAACTAGTCAAGTTAAAGAATCCAAAATTAGTATGCTAGTTCATAGTTATGAGCTTTTTAAGATGAAATCGAATGAATCAATTTCTGAAATGTTTACTAGATTTACGGATATTGTCAATGGTTTGAAATCTCTTGGTAAATCTTATTCTAATGTTGAAATGGTGAGAAAGATTCTTAGTGTCTACCAAAATCTTGAGAACCAAAGGTGACGGCAATTCAAGAAGCAAAGGACCTCACCAAACTACCATTAGAAGAACTTATGGGTTCTCTCATGACTCATGAAATCACCTTGAAGGAGAACGAAGAAGATTTCAAGAAAAAGAAAATATCGCTTTCAAATCTTCAACAAAAGAAGATGATGAGTCCAACGATGAAGGAGATGATGAAGATCTTGTATTCATCACAAGAAAGCTAAAAAGGATGATTAGAAGAAACCAAGGATTCAAGAAGAACTCTAGAAGGGAGTACAAAGGGCAAAGCTCAAAGCAAGATAAGAAAAATGATCAAGTCATTTGCTATGAGTGCAAAAAACCGGGACATGTAAAGATGGATTGTCCTTACTTCAAAAGTCAAAACAAGAAATCCAAAGCAATGAAAGCCACAAATTGGGATGATAGTGAAGCTAGCTCTACCGAAGAAGAAGATTGCGAAGTGGCAAACCTGTGCTTCATGGCTTTAAGTGACGATGAGGTAAGTATTCTAAACTATGATCCTAAACTTTCATATGATGAATTACTTGAAGCATTTCAAAATTTACATGTGCAAATTGATAAGAAAAACTCAAAAATCAATGCTTTCAAAAAGAAGTCAAAAATCATGTTATCTCAATTGGAAAAGTTGGTAGAAATAAATGAAGTTTTAGAAAATGAAAATGAAATTTTAAAGCAAAAAGATTTTGAAAGTTTGGAAAGTCAAATATATTGTTTAAAAACTGAAAATGAGATTTTAAAACAAAAGGATTTTGATAAATTAGAGAAAGAAAATGTTATTTTGAAAAAGGAAAATAATGACTTAAGAAATATTGTTGATATTTTTACAAAAAGCACAAAAAATTTGAATTCTATGTTACAAAACCAAAGGTGTGTTTTTGATAAAAGAGGTTTAGGATATAAAACTCATAAAAATCAAAAGTATTTTAAAAATTATTTTGCTCTTGCATCTTCTAGGAATAATCCTAATCATTCATGTACTTATTGTGGAAGAAAAGGACATAAAGTGCATTCTTGCTATATTAAGAGAAATCCTAAGTTGAAACAAATATGGGTTCCAAAAAGTACCATAACTAACCCCCAAGGACCCAAGAACTTTTGGGTACCAAAAAGTTACTCCTTGAATGTTGATTGTAGAGACAAAGTGGCAAACACAAGTGGTACTTAGATAGTGGATGCTCAAGGCATATGACCGGAGATGCCTCCAAGTTCTCAAGATTAATCATGAAGAAAGGAGGATATGTGACCTTCGGTGATAATGCCAAAGGAAGGGTAATCGGACATGGTGATATTGGTAACCCTTCTTCACCTATTATTAAAGATGTTTTGCTTGTTCATGTTTTGAAACATGATTTGATTAGCATTAGTCAATTATGTGATAAGGGATATTTTGTTGCTTTTGAGCCTAATAGATGTGTGATTAAGGATGTTAGTAACAATAAGACATTATTTGTTGGTAATAGATGTGTTAATATTTATACAATTGATATTGATGTTAATGATCATGTAGAAAATTGTTTCATTGTTAATCATGATGCTTGGTTATGGCATAGAAGGTTAGGTCATGCTAGCATGGACACAATTTCAAAAATTTCTAAAAATGATTTAGTTGATGGTCTTCCAAAAATAAAATTTGAAAAGGATAAGATTTGTGATGCTTGTCAATTTGGAAAACAGTGAGAACTTCTTTTAAACAAAAGAAATTTATTTCAACAAATAAACCTCTACAATTACTTCATTTGGATTTATTTGGACCATCAAGAACTCAAAGCCTTGGTGGAAAGTATTATGTTTTTGTTATTGTGGATGATTATTCAAGATTCACTTGGGTGTTATTCTTGAAAACTAAAAATGAGGCCATACAAGCTTTTTCAAAATTTACAAAAAGAGTCCAAAATCAAAAAGGGCATTCTATTGTATCCATTAGAAGTGATCATGGTGGTGAAGTAGACAATGTCGCGTTTGAAAATCTTTGTGGTGAAAATGGTTTTGAACATAATTTTTCCGCACCTAGAACTCCACAACAAAATGGTGTTGTTGAGAGGAAAAATAGGACTATCCAAGAAATGGCTAGGACCATGTTGCTTGAAAATAATTTGCCAAAATATTTTTGGGCCGAAGCCGTTAATACCGCATGCTTTATAATCAATAGAGTCCATATTAGAGCTTTAATGAAGAAAACTTCTTATGAACTTTGGAAAGGAAGAAAACCCAACATTGGATTTTTTAAAGTTTTTGGATGTAAATGTTTTATTTTAAACACTAAGGATAACCTTGGAAAATTTGATGCAAAAGCCGATGTTGGAATTTTTGTGGGCTACTCCAACCATAGTAAAGCATATAGAGTTTTTAATAAAAATACTCTTACTATTGAAGAATCTATGCATGTTGAATTTGATGAAACTAATGTGATTTCTTCAAAGAATTTAGATGATGATATTGTTGAAGTAGAAAGGCAAATCAAGGAATCAAGGCTTGATGAAAAGAGTCAAGATGATTTACAACTTCAACAAGAAAAGCTTGAGAAAGTAAATGATTCTTCCCAAGAATTACCAAAGGAATGGAGGTATGCAAAAGCGCACCCTAAAGATCTCATTATTGGTAAACCATCACAAGGTATGAAAACTAGATCTTCTTTTAGAAACTTTTGTAATCATTTTGCTTTTGTCTCTCAATTTGAACCAAAATCTTTTAAAGAAGCTGAAAATGACGAAAGTTGGATTTTAGCTATGCAAGAAGAATTGAAACAATTTGAGAGAAATCAAGTTTGGGAATTAGTCCCTAGACCCAAAAATCATTCTATTTAGGCACTAAATGGATTTTTAGAAATAAAGTAGATGAAAATGGCACCATTATTAGAAATAAAGCTAGACTTGTTGCTCAAGGATGCAATCAAGAAGAAGGTATTGATTATGAGGAAACTTTTGCACCGGTTGCTAGATTAGAATCCATTAGAATGTTGTGTGCATTTGCATGTTATAAAAATTTTACATTATACCAAATGGATGTCAACAGTGCATTTTTAAATGGTTACATTATGGAGGAAGTATATGTAGAGCAACCTCTTGGTTTTCAAAATCATGATTTTCCAAACCATGTTTTCAAACTCAAAAATGCACTTTATGGCTTGAAACAAGCACCAAGAGCATGGTATGATAGATTGAGCAAATTTCTCATTGATAATGGGTTCGAAATGAAAAAAGTTGATACTACTCTTTTTGTTAAAACAAAAAATGATGATTTATTAATTGTTCAAATCTATGTTGATGATATTATATTTGTGCTACTAATATTTCTATGTGTGAAGAATTTTCCAAGTGTATGCAACAAGAATTTGAAATGAGCTTAATGGGATAATTAAATTTCTTCCTTGGACTTCAAATCAAGCAATCAATGGATGGGATCTTCATAAATCAAGCTAAATACACAAGAGATCTTCTCAAGAAGTTTGGCATGGATAATTCAAGGACATATAACACACCTATGGGTACATTAACCAAGCTTGACAAAGATGAGAAAGGAAAAGATGTTGAGGTACAAAATATCGAGGTATGATTGGCTCTCTTTTGTATTTAACTGCTAGTAGACCCGATATTATGTTTAGTGTGTGTATGTGTGCTAGATTTCAATCTTGTCCAAAGGAATCTCACCTTAAGGCTGTAAAGAGGATCTTTAGATATCTTCTTGGTACCATAAATCTAGGTCTTTGGTATCCTAAGTGTGATAATTTTGATCTAATTAGTTATTCCGATGCGTACTTTGCTGGAAGTCTTCTTGATAGAAAGAGCACTAGTGGCTCTTGCCATTTACTAGGACATGCATTAGTATCATGGTTTAGTAGAAAACAAAATTCTGTTGCATTATCAACCGCGGAAGCCGAGTATATTGCAGTAGAAAGTTGTTGTGCACAAGCTCTTTGGATGAAACAAATTTTAAAAGATTATGGTGTGGTATTTGATCACATTCCCATCAAATGTGATAATACAAGTGCCATTAACATTTCAAAAAATCCCATACAACACTCTAGGACTAAGCATATAGAGATTATACATCATTTTATTACAGATCATGTGCAAAAAGGTAATATTTCTTTAGAATTTGTTCCCACCGAAAAACAATTAGCTGATATATTTACTAAACCCCTTAGTCAAGATAGATTTTGCATAATTAGAAGAGAATTAGGCATGTTGGATATATCTTAATTTTTCTTTTATTTAATAATCTTTGAATGGTAACATATGTTAAGGGGGAGAATATATTTAGGGGGAGTAATTAATTTGATTACATCTTTTTGATGATAACAAAAGGGGGAGAAACTGTTGGATTGCTTGTATTTATAACAATTGCACCTTTTTGTTTATTCTTGATTTCATTTCAATTTTTGCTTTTAGATATTATTTTAAAGCAATCAATGGTTTGTCCATCATCAAAAAGGGGGAATTGTTAGCCCTAAGGCTATATGATAATTTTGATGATAACAATACACATTGATTCATTGAGATTTACTAATATATTTCTTTATGTGCAAGAATAAGATTATTGAAATAATTATAAAATCAAGAAGGGGTTTATTAAAATGAAGTGTTGAAGCTTAGGAGAAGACTACATGTTAAAGGCATCAAAGTTTAAGTACAAGTTTTGATTCAAGGAATGTGATATATGAGCAATGTTCTATCAATTGGTCATATATTTCTCTACAAATATCCAAATAATGTGATCTTGAGCCTTTGGAAAACTTACTCAATTTATAACATTTCATATGTTTTAAAGAAATTCAAATTTTAAGTGTAAGATCGTCCAAATCATCATGCAAGTTAAAAGACAAATGGAAGCAGCTGACATGAGCACCGAATACTCCTTTGGACATATCTTGAGCTAGAAAAATCAAAATGACTTGATTCTTGCGGCATTAGAAAGATGACTAATGAGAAACATTTCATATGTTTTGAAAAAATTCAAATTTCAAACAGAAGGCCGACATAATTGACATGCAATTCGGTGGACTGACACAAAGAAGAAAAATCAACTCACATGAGCACCGAATGGTGTTTTGGCCATATCTTAAGATAAAGATATCCAATTGCTTTGATTATTAATGTTTTGGAAAGCTTATTAAAATATAAAGATCTTTTATGTTTTGAAGAAATTCAAATTTCAAATGGAAGGCTGACAGAATTATCATTCAAGTCAGTGGACAGACACATGGAAGAAAAATCAAGTCACTTGAGCACCGAATGGTGTTTTGGCCATATCTTGAGCTACAGATATCCAAATGACTTGGTTCTTGATGCGTTGGAAAGCTTATTCAAATTGCAGATCTTTTATGTTTTACAGATTTTCAAATTTCAAACGGAACATTGACAAAAATGGCAGACAAGATTACGGTTTTTATGGTGGGCAGAAAATTTGGAGTTGGTGTCTTCACTTGTTCAAGTTCATCTCATTTGCCTATAAAAGGAGCCCTTCTCCCATGCATTCAGCAAGACAAAGAGAAAAGAATCCAGCAAGCCACAAATAAGAGAAATATAAGTAAAGAGCTTTTATATTCTTCATCTACTCTTTGAAGAGAGTTGTACTTTTGTTGTAAAAACTTTTCTTTGTTCTTATATTGTGTGAGAGTGAGATCTTCTTGTAAAGGATAAAAGATATCCTTGAGAGAACTCTTTCCTTGGTGAGGTTGTTCATCAAGAAGAACTCTTGGTGTGGTGTTATCAAGAGTTGAAGGAAAAAAGTCTTGGTGACGTTGTTCATCAAGCAAGTTGTAAAGTATTCTACAACTTAGTGGAAAGCCTAGCTTGTGGAGGAGCTAGGAGCCCGTGGACGTAGGCAAGGTTTGCCGAACCACGTAAATTGAGTTTGCACTCTCTCTATCCCTATACTCTTTACATTTACTTGCACTTGAGATTATTTATTATTGCTATTCTCTTGATTGCATCTTAGATAACTTCTATTGTCATCTTCTTCACTTCTATTCTCAAAAGAAAAAGTGAAATAATTTTTATCTTTCAAGAAAAGTTTTATAAATTCGTTTTGATAAATAAAACCCAATTCACCCCCCCTCTTGGGTTGTCATACCTGGGTCAACAACTTCCACCATGAACAAGACATCATCCTCTAAGATAAGTCTTAAAATCGCTATTCTTTCTTATGTTACTCCTCCACTTTTTCCTAGCAGATTGACAAAATTGAAGAAGGAGGAACAAGAACAAGAAATCCTAGAAGGAGATAAATATACCACTTCTGGATGCTACCGAGCAAGTGCCTTGTTATACAAAATGTCTCAAGGAGTTATGCACCAGCAAGAGAAAGTTAAAAGGGAATGAGAAAGTAAGTGTGGGGAAAAATGTTTCAGCTGTACTACAAAGAAAAATTCCTCCGAAATGCAACAATCCAGGTACGATCACCATTCCATGCACAATTGGTAAAACCAAGTTTGAAAGAGCTATGTTAGATTTAGAAGCATCTATTAACATCATGCCATATTCTATTTATGCTTCTTTAAATATTGGACCTTTTGCGAAAACTGGTATTACCATTCAACTTGCTGATCATTTTAATGCATATCTCAAAAGAGTTGTGGAAGATGTGCTTGTGCAAGTGAATCAATTGGTTTTCCCAGCAAACTTCTATGTCCTTGAAATTGAGGATGAGACCTCTCCTAATCCAACTCCGATTCTTTTAGGGAGACCATTCTCGAAAACTGTTAGCACCAAGATTGATGTTCATGATGGCACTCTCATCATAGAGTTTGATGGCAAGGTGATATGTTTCAATATCTTTGAGGCAATTAGGTACTCTAGTGACTTACATTCTGTTTTTGCAGTTGACGTTGCTGATTCTTTGCCACAACAATATTTTGAGTTAACTCGCAAGAATGGATTGGATGTAACTATTAGTGAGCATATAGGGACAGAAAATTCCAATGAGTCAGGAATTTTGATACAAGTGTCCAAAGAAATGGAGAAAGATGTGGCGAGCTTAGATGAGACCATAGCAATAACAACAAATAGGTATGATGTTTCGTACATTCAATTTACTTTATCTAATGAGAAACTTCTTCCTTCTGTGATGAAAGCCAATACCTTGGAGCTTAAGTCACTGCCAGATCATTTGAATCATGGATTCTTCGGTGAGAATGATACTTTGCCAGTTACAATGGAAATGGGCCTTGCACGAATACAAGAAGAGAAACTCGTCCGAATACTTACAGATCACAAAATAGCTATTGGGTGGACGATTACTAACATCCAAGGCCTAGCCATGTGCATGCACCAATTCTTGTTGGAAGAAGGATCCAAGCCCACTAGAGAAGCACAGCGGAGATTAGACCCTCCCATGATAGAACCAACGTCTGGCTGAGGACGTTAAACCAAGCGCTTATTGGGAGGCAACCAAACGTTTTTGAAAAATAAATAAAAGAAAAGAAAAGAAAAATAAAATAAGATAATAATGATCGATTTTTGTGTCTCGAGGAGATTCCTTTCGTAGGCCATCAAATTGATTCAGGTTTTATCTCTCTTTACCATCTGTCTTATTTGTTTTTATATATATATATATTTTCTACTTGTTTTGGACTTTTGTTTGCTTTCGTGTTGTTATCTCTTTTATGTGTCTTTAGTTTCTTTTCTGCTATTTTCTTTTCGTTTCTTTTGTTTAATTTGATTATTTCGTACTTTGTGCTCATTTGTGCAACAGCTTGAGGAAACACCGAAACAAGAATTGAAGCCATTGCTTGAAGGTTTGAAGCGTGCATATCTTGGAGAAGAATAGACTCAAACGAATTACTGGTAATATCTTTCCTTTTCTCCTCCTCAATGGATGCCGATATCTTTCTGTCGAACCTTCGTAAATATTTCCCTTCACTTCCTCAAAATGCTGTGTTTAAAATTTATAAAGTACGATGACTAGACTTTGGACATTGATGCTCTTAAATGTGCCTGCTGATATCCGATGGCTTATCGAAGCCAAGGTGAGATTCTCCGGTGAGCCGGACATTAATCTCGCAAAATACATGCCTGGTCTAGGAAAGAGCTACTACGCCAAGAGGCGAAGAGCGAAAAAGGTTACAAGTATGTTATAAATGTGCTAGATGGAATTGTAACCAAACTTGTCGTTCATTAGGTTTTGCGTCCAAGAATAGAGAAGATAAACTTTCATTTATTAAGAATGGTTTGAGTAATGAGTCGCTGGATAATGTTTTGTTAACTCTCGAGTCACATTCTTGTGGACTTGTTCAGCGTGAATTGCTTAATCTATGGACACAATTTTCGTGATGAATTGCAGTGTTATAGTCTAGGGAATCTGACTAAAAATGACCCTGTTTGCCAGTTTATAAGAAAACTGGATGGGAAGCAAATCCCCGACTCATATAAGGCGTTTCAGCCGTTGCTGGACATAAAACCAGAGGAAGATGTAAGCCATAATAACAACTACTTGTATATTTGAATGTGTGTTATTGTTGTCAAATTTCTTTTTTCTTGTTTCGGTTGATCTGATTATCAATGTTGTTTTTGTATTATTGTTGTTTGTTGATTTTGTTTGTTTTAATTTCAAGTTTTCTTTTTGACAAACCATATGACTACCCTATGGCATAAGTACACGTGGGAGATAAGTGTGGAGGTTTTGTCAACCTCCGTCGAAAGTGTATCTCCATTTTTAATGCTTCATGTGGGAGACAAGTGTGGCGGTTTTGTCAAAGCCTGCCGAAAGTGTATGTCCATTTTCCATGCTTCACGTGGGAGACAAGTGTATAGGTTTTGTCAAACATCACCGAAAGCATATCTAATTTTTTCAAATCTTGGGGCGATAAATCTGCATCGAGCAACTCCCACCGAAATTATGTTCCCATGTGTCAAATTTGAGAGTTTTACGTGTGTGTATATATCCATTCTCCATATTTTCAAATGTCATTATTATAACCTGTCTTACACTTGAAAAGCATATTACCTAACTGCATCATTGTCTTACACAAGGTTAGAGCACTTGTAGACATGGAGAAAACACCAATTCGGCGATTCCAAACTATATGAGTATTTTGTGGATCGCAATTTGGTAAAGATGGAGAGTTTACAACAGCAGCTCTTGATCTTGGTAGGACATTAGCTACAAGGGGTATTCATTTGATTTATGGAGGGGGTAGTCTTGGGTTAATGGGGTGTGTGTCAACAGCTGTAACCCTAGGCGGGAGCAAAGTTCTTGGCATTATCCCTAAACCTTTAGCTGTACAAGATATCGTAGGCAACACAATCGGGGAAGAGTTACAAGTCTCTAGCATGCATGAGCGTATTGCACATATGGTTGTTAAGTCCGATGCATTTATAGCTTTACTCGGTGGTTATGGCACATTAGAGGAGATATTTCAAATCACCTCTTGGGCACAGCTAAACATCCATAAAAAACCCATTGGTTTGTTAAATGTAAATAACTTTTTTGATGGTTTGTTGTCCTTTCTTGATCAAGCTGTAGAAAAAAATTTCATCTCACCGTCAGCAAGGCAAAAGCTGGTTACAGCTTCAACGGCAGGGGAGTTAATTGACAAACTACAAGAATTCGTCTATTCGCCTAATCCAACAACAGCTCGGAGTGATTGGTTTGGAGAAGGCAATAAGAGGCGTAAACTGGATTTAACACTCCATCTGTAATCTCTATTTGCTGGTTTGCTTCGTTTTTTGTTTGCTTTCTTTTTATTGTGTTTATTTGAAGTTTTTCATGTTATTTATTTTGAGATTTTTCAGGTTGTTTCTTTTGTCCCAGGTAATATTTTCTAATCTTGGTTTTTAGAGTGGTGGCTTAAAAAGTGTAAGTCCTCTT